>APFE030373480.1:185404-206138 GCA_000404065.3 Pinus taeda
TATTACAATGCATTCTAACAATGGAATGATAATGCTGTCCCAAGAATCAGAAGATTCTCAGGATCACTTATTTAAATTACAAAATCATATCATATCTTTCCTATAACTGTTCTAATGTGAATAAATACGAATCTTAGACTAACATGCCAAGATTAATGCGATAATACTTAAGACTCAGTCTTTCTTCATCTTCTTCATGGGAACAAAAGCTATCCATTAATTTCCTTTTCATAAAATAAAATGGATTTATAACTAAAAAATATCTAAAGTATTCAACTTAACTTATCAACAAGACAAATTACTAGAATGTTATTAATTGCATTTCTGGAATTTCTATCTATCAAATTATTGTAAGCTAGACTTAAAAAACTTGCAAAATAAATATTAAACTAGAGAAATAAGGGGGAAGAAACATACCAATTTCATAACTCAACATCACCCCCCAAGTTACCTTTTTGCATGTAGTTATGCAATAAGATGATTAACATGTAGAAGTGTTAAGGAGTAAGCTAGATAGGATATTTCACCATAATATCGAAACCCATTTATCTTTCGAATCTCTTTGAAAGCTGTAGTTTTATCTTTCTCAGTGAGCTCATATTATAGCTTATAAATATCTGGAGGGCACGAGATGGTAGGGCATATATATCTACAACCAATCGTATTAGGTCCTTCAATCCAGACCAAATGAGCATATTCCCTCACCCTACTGGTTGTTGCCTGAAAGTTTTGGTAATTGAATGGCTATCTATTTTTTACTTAAGTAGGGGACATATTCCATCTTTTCTTAGTTGCATAGAGGGATTCTTCCCTGATATCTTTGAAGAATTCTAAACTAGTCTGAAGAACATCATTATGTACAGGTGCAAGAGCATAAATGACACCTAATTGTTCCATAAATTTATTGTGTGTAATAAGAGTACACATGGGACTTATTGGTTCTCCTATGACCTAGAGGTCGGGGACATTTTCCCTTTTTCTATATACATCATGAGCTTTTGACCACTTAACTTGATTTCTAGAAAATGAAAGGAAGGCTTGAAATTGAACATCTCCAATAAAAGGGGTAGGATTTTCATCCCTTTGCTCCTCCAAGAAAAAATTATGCATATATAACTCAAAAGAGAAGTATTTGACATTATCAACTTGTTGTTGAAAACATTTAATGAAATAAGAAACAATAGTGAATTCAGTAGATTGTCTTGACCAGACAACTTTGATCTTGAGTAATAGGTATCGTTCCAATAAGGACAGAGTGTAGTTCTTTGCCATGCGTCTACAAGATAAAGCATCAGAGTAAATGGAACAAACCTCTTTGATTTGTTATACGGCTTTCTGAAGTTGACCTATACTAATTCTATATTTTTCTTTGCCGCTTTGAGCTTAGCATATGTCTCATCTTCAGTAATGGATAATGCTTTGTATTTCTACATCAAATCCTAGTGCTCTTTTGAGGGGAGTACTTCATCTTAGTAATGAATCAAAGTCTGTTGTTGTTCCTCTAGTCTTCTATTCCATATATGAATAGTGGTTTCCATTATTAACAGGGTATATGGAGGTACACTTTCCATCTGAGTGGCCCTATTGATAAGACCCAAAAATTCTATTTGGCTAGCTGCCTCAGCTATCATGATATTAGGGCCCAAATTAATTTGGGTTTCTACATAAATAGTCGGTATCCCTTCCATTTGGGTTTCAATGGAAGTAAAAGAGCTTCCAGTTTGAACTTTGGCTATTCGAATTCTCTGCTTTTTCATGTGATGCCTTATGCTATTTTTCAGCCAACTTTCAAGCTATTTTACCCTGCTTCATAACCTCTGGCTTTCTTGCTTCAACAACCTTATTTTGTGATTGGTTTTCTCTCTCATTCTTTCAATTGGTTTTTTTAGTTTGTCTAGTCGAGGTGGAAGGAATAGCAACAACAATTTCAGGTTCCTTATTTACAATTTCCTTGTCTTTAGGAAAATTTAAATGGTCTATAGGGCTCTTAATAGATTGGAATATATCAGCAAGATTGTCACATTGTTCAAATGGTGTTGGAACTAATTCTACCGAGGGTGAACCTAGTTCCATAAAAGTGTCAACCGATTCGCCTAACTGTTCCTACAAAGTAGGCTTCCTGGAGTCCTCTGAGGAATGCAATATCTCTATAACATTGGAATTGATAGGAGAGGCCAAGAAATCAGGTGTTGGGGTTCGCACAGATGGAAATTTTGAACAACCAGCATCTTCTTAATTATTGAAAAAGGTTCGTATGATTTCTAACACTTAAGCTATCTCCTGTTCCCAAATTTGGGATGAATTGTCTTGGTGCATCTCTTGACATTCAAGGGACTTCTGAAATACATCTTCTGGTAGTTGTTACACTAGGGTCTAAGGGATTTCTCATTTTAGTCAGTTTAACTAATCTTCTTATTTTAACAGGTAAGGATACGAAGAAGGACACTATACTTTTTTTTAGCTCTAGTCAATGTCTACGAACCTGAGGTATGTGCTTGTTCTTACGTGACCATTTTTGTTTCTAACTGGTCAGGTTCTATAGCAGGTGTCTCAGTTTGGGATGTCGAATTACAATTTCCAAAAAAATTTTCCCAAGTTATATGTGCTTGATTTGGTTCCTTATTGACTATTAGCTTAATAAGGCAATGATGATTAACTATGGAATTTGGGTCCTCGACTTTGCCAATTATTCCGGCTATTTCATGTAGAAGAGAATTCAAAAGGAAAGGAAAGTTTATAGTTACCTTTTGTCTTAATGAAACCAACAACTTCAAATGTTGTGGCATTACCACGTCATACTGGCTGTCATAGGTAATGTATCTTTGTACTATCTCTGCTAGCTCCTGCCAAGGTTCCAACAAGTACGCCAGGTGTTAGCCTTTTCCTTTCCAAACTAATACTTCACCAAGGTCTATGAACACCAACATGGCACCATGTAGCCACATATGCCTATCTAACCACTTTTCTCCTTCAGTGGAGAGGCTTATTACTTCCACTAGAACTGTCTCATTTATTGGTATCTATCTACCCTTGACTATTGTTATTCCATTGTGCAAGTTCTGTAAGAATTATCGGGTGACCGCATCGTCAGATACTTGTAGCCGAGAGAAGTAATTAGTCCATCCTACCTATTCCAAGATTCTCCGTACCTACTCAAAAACCCTGAGTTGAGCTGGCTTACTCCGAATTGATCTGCCACCCATGCTTATTGTTTCCCAAGAGAAATGGTAAGAGACTATAAACAAAGCTTAAGCCAACAATTCACAAAAAAATGACAATATGAAACTTTGTAATTCTCGATGTAATATATGCACACAATCATTATAATGATTAGTCATCTTGATTAAGCATGTTGGCATTATACCATGCATGTGAATATTTACTTCCCCCTTATGACAAGAAAGGTCGACCGCAACCATTGATAATTTGAAAAATTGGTGGCCTATTAATGGATTTATTGGATGTAATGGGAGATGGCCCAATCAAGCAAGTTAACGTGACAGAGTGTTAATGGTGCATTTAATGGTAGGATAAGGTGACACATGCATATATTTGCGACATTCGAAGTATAAATATTATGGGTAAACGACAATATACACCAAAAAAATTACCTATTGAAGAGAGTATAATTGATTTAAAAAAGTAACTTTATAAAAATAATAATATATTCTTTCCTGATATGTTAGAGATACAATTTTATTCATAAAGATCTTAAATTACCACCGTAGTTATGGTAAGATATTTCCAAGTTAGGTTTGGTGATTCCTTTGTTATCTATGAAGTAGGGAAGTCAAAGTCACAAAGTATAGATACTGAAATTCTAGTTAGACTTCAATGCAGGCATCCATAGACTCGACAAGGTTACATTTTAACCCTTTTTGATATGCTAGTGTCCCTTTAACTAGAAATTCATGATTTTTTTTTTTGTAAAGACCATTGTTCTAGTGACATGGTGACCAGGTAGTAATAATGCCATTCACTGGATCTTTAACATAGTGAAAAAGCCAACTTGTGATGAGACCTCTTGTCCTCTGACTAAAATGTCAGTGGCTATTACCCTGGCTTTGTGACCAGAATGGTAATGTCATTGTGTTAAGTCTAATGATCATGGTAGGTCGGTTTGTGATGAGACCTCCTATTATTCTGAGAGAAAATATGCTCTTAATTTCTTTTGATTTTATGTATTTATTTTTATTAAATTGTGAACAATTGGTAAAATGGGGGTGGCGCATCAACTCCGTAGGAGTTAGGGATGGCGTGAGAAGTATGATAATATTTCCATTTTAAGTCGTGAATTGCTTCCCCATAAGTTTTATGTTTGAAGGATATCACCAATCCATATGGAAAAAAAAATTACTTTGGCGGTAATAAAAATAATATGTTATGAACAAATTTATTGCTTGCGGTATCGGGTTGGCTAAAAATTAGATTTTGATAAGGTTTGTTAAATCAGATAAGATGCTCTTCGCAAGGTAATGTTTGGAGTAATATAATATTTATCCCATGACGGTAAAAGAATACTTTGAAATCATTGAGATAATTGCATAGTTACAAGGGAACAATAGTTGTACCCAACGGAACAACATTCATTCCCAAAGGGAACGAAAGCTGATGTGGAAGGTAATAGTGGTTGTGAAAAATGGAAACAACAACTGTGATAAGACAATGACTGCTATAAAAGGAAATAGCATGGTTATGGTGATAAGTTGTGCTAAAATGAAACATGATTTATTACCAAGGAAACGACGGTCGTAACAAAAGGAACAACAACTGTAATGAAGGAATAAATAATCATGATTAAGGAAACAATGAGCTTTGCTGCAAGGAAATAACAACTATGATGAAGGACACGACAATAGTGACTAAAGGCACAATGAGTTGTGCTGCAAAGGAGCAACACCTATGACCAAAGAGACAACAATTATGGTAAATAAGGTAGTAATTGTGCCCTTAATGGAAGAACAAGTTGTCCAAAAGAAAACAACAGTTGTAACAAAAAGGAACAATGACTGTGATAGAATCAACATGTTATACTAAAATCATCTATCTCTTCTCCCTTAGTTCTGTTATCATTCAAAAAAGTAAAAAGGAAAAATGTTAAGCAAATTTCACACAAAAGTATATACAATATATACAATATGCAAGAATTTTCTTTTAAAATTTCAAGGAGATGTAGCGACCAGGTTACCTCCCAATTCGACTACAACCTGAAAATTAGAATCATTAATTATCTCATGGTAGAAAGACTCCTTTGTAAGCAGTTGGCGATAAAGACATAACCGATGTCCATTTGCAAGAAAATAGGTTCTAGACCCATCAATGGTGGTCAGGGTTACTGTGCCATTATTATGAACTTTGGCAATTTCAAAGGTCCAAGCCATCTCGTCTGAAGTTTTCCTGGAAAATCCTAAAATCTAGAGTCATACAACAACGCCCAGTCACCCTTCTGAAACAATTTCTTTTTATTGAGACGATCATGCCACTTAGACCTCTAATGTTGGGTAATGGTTGTACGTTGCATAGCCAATAGGCGTGTTGCATCCAACTTATTAAGCTACTACAAGTGGTGCTTCTACGCTTCTGTGAAGTCTAGCCTAACTTCTTTTATGGTTTTAAGAGTTTTTACTTCAAATTCAATCGGAAAAATGGGTTCTTTGCAAAAAACAAGCTGATATGGGGAATGGATAGTAGTGTTACGACATGTCGTTTGGTAGCCCCATAGGGCTTCTAACAATTTAGTTTCCTAGTTATGACAATTCACGAATACTCTTTTTGTTAAAATCGCCCCCAGAACTTTATTAATGCTTTCCACCTGCCTGTTTGCTTAGGGTGGAATGGAGAGGTAACTGTGTGTTCGATATGATAATTTTGAAGGGTGGCGATGATATTATGAGTTGTAAATTTGGATCCTCCATCTATTATTACTTCTCTTGGTAAACTATTTCGCACGAATAGTTCGAATAAGACGTTAATAATTGCTTCTTCTATAGGTTTTGGAAGGGCTACTGCTTCCACCCACTTAGTTACATAGTCGATGCAAACTAAGATGTATGTTTTTTGGTTCGATGGAAGATTGAAAGGACCGACAAAGTATAAGGCCCATATTTCAAAGGGCCCAATTATTGGTTGTGGCTACAGGGGCATTTAATCATCATCTTGGCCTGGTCGACCCATTCTTTGGCAGCTATCATAGGCCTGGACATACTTTTTGGAATCCTTGAATATTGTGGGACAATAATAGCCCGTTTGAAGTACCTTGTATCTAGTTTGATGATCAGAAATATGCCCACCACAGGGTTCATCATGGCAAGCCTTCAGAATGTCATAAATTTCATCTTCCTTAATTTATCTATGATTTTTAAAATTAGAGCCTGTATGGAAGAGATACCCATGTTAAAAAATTATATATTACAGAGAAATGGAACACATAAAATATTGTAGAAATATAAAAACATAACGTGCATAAAACAAGAGAGACATATATATACGTGGTTCACCAATTGGGCTATGTCCACAGAGAAACAACCAGTCCTTCCTTTTAGGTTATCCAACAAAATAAAGAGATATAACCTACAACAGATCCGTTGTAATTCCCTCTTCACTCTCACACAATCTCCTTTCTTTTTCTTGTTCAGAATACACATATACATAGCCACAATACAATTCCCTCATATATAGCGAGGGGTCTCCTTCTAGGGAAAAAACCCTAAATTAAACATAACTTATACTATTAGATTTCTGCCTAATGAACAACCCAGATTGACTACGAAATTACAACATTTTACAAGGCAATTTTAAATCTATTTTTAGCTTCGGGGGCACTACCCCCAATCCCCTGCCAGGGGGGGGCCTCCTAAAGATCGCTGACTCCTCCTTGGACCCACCTTGTAGCGAAAATAATGGGTGGTGTTGCTGCCACATTACGAAATGGGGTCCAATGTGGCGATACCTTTGAATAAAGAAGATAATCAGGCTCCACACCAAACAATCTCCCTCTTGGAAACTAATTATAGTAAATCCAACACTGCTTCATTTTTTTGAAAATTAATTCACTTTGGACCTGGCTATTTCTCATATTTCATTCTTGTAGACTAATTGAAACTGAGCAGAATCTTAGTTTCTCCCTAGTTATAACTTTTGTTAACATATTTGCAGGATTCTGACTAGTGCTATCTTTTTTAGCTTCAACTGTCCATTTTCCAACACTGGCCGTATGAAATGGTACTTGATCTGTATATGTTTAGTCTTGGAATGAAATGTAGAGTTCTTTGCAAGATATATGGAACTTTGGATGTCACTGTATAACCTACCCAACTCCTGCTTCTTACAAAATTCATCTAGAAACCTTTGTAACCAAATCATTTCTTTACTAGCCTCTGTTGCAGCAACATACTCTACTTCCGTCATTGGGAGTGCAACAAGGGTTTGCAATTTTGAAACCGAAACGATAGTTGTTCCACCTACAATAAACACATATCCTATGGTGCTTCTCCTATTATCTCTACCACCCGCCATATCTACATCAACATATCCCTATAGAGAAATGTTTGAACCACCAAAGAATAATGCTTGATTTGTAGTACCTCTCAAATACCTGAGAATCCACTTCACTACCATCCAATGTTCTTTTCTTGGATTTTTCATGTACCTTCTTACAACTCCCACTGTGTGTGCAATGTCAGGCCTTGCACAAGCCACTGCATACATTAAGATTCCAACTGCTGATGCATATGGAACTTTAGACTTATAAGCCATTTCTTCTTGTCTTGGGACACATCTCCTTACTTAGTTTGAAATGGCTAGCCAAAGGTATACTCACTATTTTTGATTCTGCATATTAAATCTTTTCAACACCTTTTCTATGTACTGACTCTGAGATAATGTTAATTTACGATTCTTCCCATCTCTAGTTATTCTCGTATCAAGGATTTGTTTTGTAACACCCAAATCCTTCATTGCAAATGAGTTTTCCAATTTTATTTTCAGTACATTTATTTCTTGCATGTTAGAACCTGCAACAAGCATGTCATCTACATACAATAACAATATAATATTGCTACCATCATTTTTCCTTTTGAGATAAACACAATGATCATAGTGACATCTAGTATAACCTTGTTCAAACATAAACCTGTCAAATTTTCGATACCACTACCTTGGATATTGTTTTAAGCCATACAATCTCTTCTTCAACCTGCACACTAGTTCCTCCTTCCCTTTGAGTTCATATCCTTGTGGCTGCTACATATATATCTCTTCCTCCAAATACCCATGGAGAAAGGATGTATTTACATCTAACTGCTCAAGATGCAAATCTTCAACTGCTACTAGACTTAAAATTGTTTTGATTGAAGTCATTTTAACAATAGGAGAAAATATATCATCAAAGTCTATACCCTTTTTTTGTGAAAACCCCTTCACCACAAGTCTAGCTTTATACCTTTCTCTACCTCCTTCTTCTTCCTTCAACCTGTAAAGCCATTTATTCTATAATGTTGTTTTACCTGCAAGTAACCTGACTAGGTCCCAAGTCTGGTTATGTACTAAGGAGTCCATCTCTTCTTTCATGGCTTTCTCCCACTTCTTCTTGGTTTCTACCTGCACTACTTCTTCATAACATTCTAGTTCACTATAATCAGTCAATGAGACATAATATAATAAAGGAGAGTATCGTTCAGGGTGTCTAATTATCATGATGTTGATGGTGCTAGACCTACCAACATGTCCAGGGATCTCCTCGGTAAGAAGTCCCAACTAAACCTCAGACCATTTGGTGTAGGAGTCCCAACAGTGGGTCATACGGTATCGCCTTGACCACGGTTGCATGCAGAGGCAAGTAATATGTCCATGTTTGTAGCAAGGGTGTGACACACACAACAAGCCAAGGAAGGTGCATGAATGGTTATAACACATGAAAGGTGGAATGAGTGTGCCCCTTGGAAACCTATGTAAACACATAGATTGAAAGAGAAAACATGATCAAAGATGCGTCACAAATTGGAAGGAAGGTGAACCAACAACCCAAAGTGATGGTTAAACCAACAACACATTTCAGTAAGATTCATACATACATATATAGAAAGAGTCTATACATACATGCATAAGAAAACACATACATATGTCGTTCAATTAAATAAGTTAACTGAAACAAAATAACAACATATGCATGAAACATGTTGGCTCTGTTGTATTAATAAGTGAAAGTTCCAATCATACAGTACAACCATGACCAACCACTAGTCCCGATAACGAAACGTTAAAGTCACTGCCACCTGCTCCTCCAAAGAGATGTACTAGCTATGCACCGTGGAGAAGCCAAGGCTTGTTAAAATACTCTCCAAGATTTCTTTAAGATGCTCCTATTGGAAGCTTGCTTCACCAAAAGCGTCTACAATGAGTTATGAGGTACTATATATAGCTAAGGGTGGGGTGACCCTTGACATTCCCCTTTGTGACTGTTCACCTACCCTCATGACTCTTCAACTACTCTATGTCTGTTACATTCAACTATCGACACTTGAATTTCCACTTTAGAAGATGTTACATACAATCTGTGCATGTACCCATGTGAGACAAAATAGGCTTGAGCAAGCCACACAAGACATCACTATGACTTAGACAATTGTGGGAAGACCAACTCTTCAACATCCTCATGATGGTCAATTGTGGCGAACATATGCCAAACTTGGTAGTCCACAATGGTGTCCGTGTTGTGGTGACATCTTTTTGGAAATGAAATCTTGCCTCTATTGCATTTGGGTACATTTCTTTGGCTCCTTTATCCAACTTGTTTGATAACATGCGCATCATTGTCTTGAGTGTGACTGGACCAATGACATACTGATGCATAGTGTTTGCACTGATTGCCAAGTCTGCGTCGGTGGCTATGCACATCAACTCGTCAAAGTACAAGTCTAGCTCTAGCCAGACTTCTCCCTTTGTCTTTGCTTGGGTGAGTGTCCCAATAGATGAGATCGCATGTGCATGCACAACAAAATCCATGCTTCTGTACACCCATGCATGGGAAGCCTGCAAGCTAGTGATGAGCTGTGAGATTTCTTCAGAGTTCTAGATCTGACTCCGGATGTGTGTCTTCAACTCAACTGCTCTGGGCTTCATCATCTTGGGCAAGTGTAACAAGGCTCCCTTGTATCTCATTGTCCATGTTTTCATGCAGTCGACAATAGTATGCAAATTTGACAAGATACGTGCTCTCCTAGCACATTGCTGCTGCCAACCATTGAGATGGACAACTACCTTATGCATGGTACCAAATTTGGAATACATTGCCCGCATGAATGTCTCCAGGGATGATACTTCATCCAATATCACCTTCTTCAACTATGCTCGAGTGGATGCTGTAACCAGTTCTCCTCCCTGCTTGGCCATCTGTAACTCTTTAGCCATTCACTCGTTCTCTGCTATCAAGAAGCGAACACTCGAGCTAGTGGCTTCGGCATATGCTCTGGTAGCATCAGCCAATGCTGTTGGATACTTGCACACATCAGATATGATCACTCATTCCTCAAACTGCATAGGAGATTTGTGGACATCCGGAGTAGACAGTCTGCGTGATTTCACAACTCTCTGTTGTGACTCATCGAATGATATGTTGTGCATCTCTTCTTCCAGATTGTCTCCAAGGATCTCAGTATCTCCTTGGTCGCTCAGGACTTGCTATGCTTTGGATCCAGGGAATCCGATGGATCAACCTCTTGGTGGTAAATCATGAGGTCGATGTCTTTCTCTAACTTTACCTTCTCCATCTTCGTATCCATCTTCTCAAGTACTCATTAAATCTCTTGAGCGAAGTCCTACTCCTGCAATTCCTGACCTTGTCTGCTTTGTGCCAGTTGCTCAGATGAGTCTACCAATTCTATGGGTGCAGTTTCATCATTATGTGCATGTTACACCCCCTACTCTATTTGTCTCTGTTGTGGTTCCTGCTCCTTTCTGCGCAGCTCCTGTTCCTTCCGGAGTTTCTCCTTCAACTCTTGCAACTCCTTCATTATTTCCTCCATCCTCTATTTTTCTCTCTGCCTTTGCACGATCCTCTTATTGCATTGTTGCCTCTTTACCTCTATCACCAAAGTTTCTTTCTCCACAAGTGGGTCTGCTCTGAGCTTGTAGATTTGTTCTACCTCTGTTCTGTCGACAATCTTCCTCTTTCCTTTGTCGCATGCCAGTATGTTTACCTCTCCTGCTGGTGCTCTCTTAGATGTTGCTTCAATAACCATTCCACAATGATGCCGAATGGATCATTAGGCCTGGAGAAGCTGTGACAATATCTCCATGGGTCTTCCTCAGCCCAATGACACACACCGTGGATCCACGGAAATTGGAATCTCATGCAGTGATCCTTCAGAAACCAATGTGGGTCATATGGATTAAGGCTTCTGGTGCTAAAAGTAAATTTATTGAACTCTTCTATCGACATCCACCTGCTTGAGATTTTGTATCTTGTACAACCCAATCCACAATGGAAGAGTGGGCCAAGGTACCTTCTTCTCCCGGTGCAGCCTAGTTGACAATCCTGTTGAGATGTGGTACGACACTTCTTTCATGACGAGATTGTCCATGGAAAACTTCGACAAAACATGCGTAGGATTCTCTGTGTTATACATCCGTATGAAGGTGCCAAAAGGTGAGGCATACCAATCCTCTATTGCGATCAGTACCTCCATTGACGCCTTAGACATGTAAGGTGGATCCTGCTCAAATATCATCTTGTACACCGGGGTGAAAAAATGGTTTGATAACTGTGTGGTGACTCTGTGGAATGTACTTTCGGCAAACATTTTGCAATAAGTGTTCACAAAGGTTTCTGCTGGCATCCATACCCACTTCAAGCCTGGGAATTCCTGACAGGCACAAATTGCATCCAAGATGTATGCCCTTTGGGCGGTTGAAGAGCTCTTGTTACATGTTTCTTTAGCCTCTAAACCAACATGTCAGACCAGTTGCATGCTTTGCCTTCATTGGCCAGTTGGTCCAATGCAATTTCCCAACTCTATGGAAAGGTCTCTGTGCTCTCTTAGCCGTACAAGCGACATGAAAATATGACCAAGTACTGATATGTATTCCGTAGTATCTTTGTCTTGTAAATCTAGTTGGTTGTCATCCTAAACTTGGCTAGCTCCTTCACCCAGCTCTTCAAGATATCCTTGGAGTTATCATTGCTGTTGGGTATGTTGAAGTGTGTCTCCATGGTGATCGCTGGCTTTGACAAGTGGTACATCTGTTGATAGTATTATGCCCTGAAGGTAGCAATCTATGTCTCACTGACACTGCTCAATACTATTACCTCAGGATCAATGTCCGAGACAATCCAATGTATCATGTCCATGCATTGAAACGCAGGATACCTCCATGCAATCTGGTACAAGCCGAACTTGTGAATGTTCACATAGACTTGGCGATCTTCAAGATATTCCCCAAATGTGCCTAAGAATGCATCATTGATCTCCTACCATTTCAACTTGATGTCCTTGTCTACGATCAACATGGTGTATTCGTAAATCGACAAAGTCATAGACACTCTCTCAACTGCTTCTCCAGTTGTGCTTCCATTGATGTCCTTTGACCCTGCTCTCTTGGAGGTCATTGATCTTGAAATTCCAAGAGATGGACGAAAGCCTGCTATATTTGGAGACATGGAAACATGCATGGCAAGAAATCTGTCAGTTAAAACCAAAGACAACTTGACGATTGACATGCAACATACCTGAGAGACTGATGGCAAGGATTGCACAATTTTCACTTGGAGGGCAGGAGAGTGACCGTCAGAACTATGAAAAGGGTAGACTAGACTGTTGAGAGGCTAGTTGACTGCTGGAATTGCATAATGTGCAATCCAGACTGGCCAGATTACGCAATGTACAATTTTAACTACAAGTCATGCAGGCCGAGGGGTTGCATTGCTCAATTTTTTGGGCCAACAGACACTTCCTCTCAGAATTGCACAAAGAAAGTCTAGAGGGCACTGTCTATATAGATTTGCATATTTTTTGGGAGGAAGGTAGAACCCTTGCTCTCTGCCTTTTACAATGCTGTTTGGGTAAGGCAAAGTCTGGGCCATGGTTGCCCAGACCCGCTGATGGGAGACTGAAAGCATATGAAGATGTGAATGCATGGCGAGACTGAATGTAAGTAGGAGTGAATGATCATGCATGAAAAAAATGAATGTAAGATTCAGAAATTGGAAAAACATGCATGTGTGAAACAAGTTGCCGAATCGGTGACCGTTCGTGCAAAACAGTGTCATGCATGTGACAACAGTGAGATGCAAACTAAAACTGAAATGGTTCTTGTACACACTAACATGCATGAAATGAAAACAATCATTCACAAAAATCAAGTAGACAACACTCACACAAGCCAAAACACAAAAAGCAACAGAAATGCTGCAAAAGACAAGTAAAGCGGACTTACTCAGAAATAGTTGAGCTAGATGTGCTGAAGACTCCTGGATTTCCTGTGGGATGTCAAAGCTCCAAGATCGATGTGAATAATGAGCTCTAAAATGTCGAATAAACAATTTTGAGGCTCATGACGTGCATGCCACAAATCTAGGAAAAAACAACACTTGGAGGAAAGTTTCTAAAATGAGCTTTGCATTTAACCTCCAGCTGCTAAAAATAGATCCCTAAAATCTAGGGATTCTTTTTTCATGTTAATTTATTCTATTTCGGTAAAAAGCAGCCCATGCATGCAAGTCATGTTTACTAGGTATTGGGTGGAATTGGTCAACCTGAAGGCACATGCAACAACTTGCTTGAGTGAGAGAGAATTTTGCGCGATTTCTGGGAGGAGCTGCCCTGACTGTCGCAGATGGATTGCACAATTTTTGGTAGGAGAAGGTGACTGCTACCCATAATTGCACAATTTCTAGGCTGAGTTGTAGTGCTGGGCCAGATTGTGCAATTTTCTTGAGGAAGGCTGTTTGACTACATTGCGCAATTTCTGGGCCCAACAGATTGCCCAACAAATTTGTGCAATTTCTGGAGGGAAGGCTGGTTCCCCTCTAGAATTGCACAATTTTATGAGGGAGATGCTCAACTAGCAATTAGCTTAAGTTTGGGATGGTAGCCTATGAAATGATAGAAGAAATCTGACATGCATAGGCTGACAAGCTGTTGAAAAATGAATGAAGCCTATGTACTTGATAGTGTAATACATGTTGCGAAGATGGTTGGTATGGAGGCTCCAAAACGAAGCTAAGGAAAAATTTTGGAGGGTGGCTTTAGCCGCTACAACACTTGGTGACACACTCGTAGGAATCCAACTCTCTGGATGGACCTTGTTCGTGAAAAACAAGTCTAACACCTCCAAGAGTATTGTTCAGTTCTCTGTTCATCTTGATTTCCTCACTTGGTTGATTGTAAGATGTAGCATCTACTAAGATCTTGGTCGACCGACACACATTCCAAGCCAAGCCAAAACATTTTTTTCAATTGGCATGAAGGTGCACAAGCCATATGGTCATTAGAGTTTTAGTTTCATCTTTGGTGTTGCTCCGCTGCCAACAGGCCTGAACAGTAACCCGACGGAGTCATGCAGGAACACAAGCATCACTTCGCTGCCAGCAAGCTTGGTTAGTACCCCGGTGGAGTTACTTGAATCACCTCTCTACACAGGAAGCCTTTCTCTTCTTTCGCCTTATTCATTTTTTCATTTTTCAAAATTTTTCACATTTTCATTTTTTCATTTTTCATTTTCATAATTGTGCATAACACTTATTCATTTGAGAGGGGGAAGAGGGATCCTGACTTATTGAGAGAAGAAGAGGTTGTTCCTTTAGAGAAGTAGTTTATATATACCTCCGATGTTCTTGTTAAGGTTTTCCCCCTCACCTTACTCTACTCGACTGAGCTGACAAGGATTAACCCAAAAAGAACCGACTAGAGTAGGTGATACTAGTTAGCGCACAAGCATTGTGTTTTCACCAAGGTTCACTTTGAACAATACGCATTTTCCATTATGTATCATTGAATGAAGACAAAAATCTCTTCATGTAGAGGCAATATGACATATAACCAAGTATTGATAAGTGCACAAGTCCTCTCGTACTTTACCCAACTTGTTTCAAGGGTCGCACACGGTTTCATGCGAAACTAACCTACGAACGTAAACAAGCAAACAAACACAAAACAAAGAAGAAGAATAAGTAAATGCATAAGAAAAGTGAGTAAGCAAACAAGTAAGAAAGAAAACAAACACGAAAACAGATGAGTGATGAGGAGCCTCGGGTGTGTCAACAAATTCTTGATTGGAAGTGAAACCAACCTCAGGATAGCGAGGACCTGACATAACAATTAGCTGGGGCTGAAGTGCCTCGACAATTTGTGGGGTTTTGACTTTGTCGATAGATAGATCATCATAAGCAGGTGGCTTCAAAAAATCAAATGCAATAGAATCAACATTGTGATCAAATACAGGGGTAAATAGATCATGATAGCTACGATCAACAAAATCAATGAGTTCATCAACATTCTCATGATCTTATAAATCAAATAGAGGGGTAGATGAGAAGCGAAAAATTCACCCCCTCTGTTTCTGGAAAAGTGTTATAGACATTTTTGGGCAGTACACACCCAATCATAAATGTCCATAAACTGAGGGCTCCTAAGTCCCTAAAAGTGTTGCTTCATTGCCTAAAGGAACAAGGTCAGCTGATTACATCATCTCCCAAAAGTTCTCCACTAAAAACTGCTCAGAAATGGTCAAAACTGGACCATACTGAATACCCAGTCCAGAGGGTGTGATGAATATCACCTTCCCAGTGTAAAGGGTGCGATGCATACTGACTGGCCCCTCTGTAGGGTGCGATGGTTGGGAATGGACAAATGGCAGGGACAATTTGCGAGGTAGAAGATCATGGAATCTTCTAGAAGCTTCCCCTCTGACACTTGCCTCTCTGTTTTCGACCAGGGATGAGTGAGAGATCATCAGTCTCCAAGTGGAATCAAGAACTATCAGAGAGAGGACACTAATCAAGACCACAGAAGATGACTCACCCCCCACAATCATCTATATATGGATCCCTCATCATAGAGATCCAGAGGCTAGAATTTTGTATCTTGTAGAGAAGTGCTGTTGGTTTTCTAGAGAAACTTCATAGTGTTGGGTGATATAAGCTTTACTTGAGGTGAAGAAGGGCTTTCTTGCTGGAGGATGATGCCGGGTCAGAACATATGGTTGTAATCCTCTTGTTATTCTTGATCTTAATAAAGTTATTCAAGTTTTTCTCCATATTCTTGTATGTTTGCTTTATATGCATTTTTATGGTTAGCACATATCTGGTCCTGTGTTATTTATGAATATAGATCTCCGTTCTTCGATAGTAGTATGCTACTTTGATTCCACGGGTGCTCTTTGAACCTGGGAAGACGAAGAAGAAGTAGCAAAGATCTATCAGGAAGGAGAGGAATCAAGAAAGGGAACTAAGCACAAGACTAAGGTTGGTCTCCTTTGTTCCACTCTTATCTATTTTCATAAAGGAAAGCGAAAGTAGACTTTACTTGTTTGTTTCTAAGATAGCTACCAGTCTTAGTGGGAATAGCAGCTTCGAGTGGACACTATTCCCGGTAACAAAATGGCGACTCCGCTGGGGAGCGAATAGATTGTTTGTTAGTCTATCTTTGTTTATTTTATAAACTTACAGACAGTGCTTGAAGTCAAGCCAGCTAGCCTTCGAACTACATTTGTTATACAAATGCAAAGTAGATCAATGCTGCTTCAGTCTATCTCTAGGTTTTATTTATGAATTAAACAATAGATCTGAAAACATTCTAATTTCCCTAAGTGGTAGCTCTAGTAACCTCCTTAGATCAACCCCTGTGATTTACATTTACTGAACATCACTTACTCGGCTTAAATCCCTGAAATGAATTGCAAATTGTGAGCCAAAACTAGTTAAAAGTCTCGCACTGGTACCATCGCACCCTACCTTTAAGGGAGTCTATATGGATTGCACTTCCCGTGTGCAGTAGGTGTGCTGCATACTGAAATCCCTGTGTGACAGGTGCGATGGTCAGGGAAGGTTAATTTTACATTCAGACTTTGGTTTTTACTTCACTATTTTTAGTTCTATTTAGGAGTTTTGCTCTCTGTGGTCGGTATATCTCTGTGAAAACCCCCTTCTCTTACATCATTCCGCCTCTATTGTGCAAAGAACTGTAAGTGTTTTTATGTATTGTGCACCATTGTCAGTTCTCTTTTGCAAAGAAGTAGCATAGTCGAACTGTCGTTTCTTGATCAGAAAGTGTCGTAGCTGTCGTTTTTAGTCATAGAAGACAATCCCATTGTTCTTGATAGTCGATTATAAAATTACTCTTGTATATGATTTGAAATAGTAGTTTTTAAAGTGTCTAAAAGCAAATTTCATTTCGAAATCGCAAAGCGTCTCCCTTACCTTCACTTCATTTTGAAAAGAAATTTGTTGAGTATTGTCGCTTTGAAAATAATTCAGATTTTCACATAGCTTTCTTATCGTCATTCATACATTAAGAAGGATGAAAACAAATACATGCATGTTCATTTGTTTAGACTGCTTGGTTTGATTTAGGACAGCGCATTTAGTGTGTGGTCTGTGCTCTTTATTGAGAGACTCTCAACTTTCTTTCCTTAGTAGCTAGGGTTTTCATTGCCAAAAGAAGATTAAATAGTTGTTTATCATCTTAGACTGCATTTTAGGAATTGTATACACATCAGGCGGTGAACCTGAAAGGAAAATTTTTAAACATGATCAACTTAAAATAAATTTAATGAATCTAACAACGCTTTGGAACCTAATGCACAACATCTAGAGGTCTAGGCTAGAGACTATTCCGGCGTCGTAAAACCTGGTAACTGTTGTTTTCATTGTTGGTTGGGTGATTCCTCCACTGTGAGATAGCAAGTGCCAGTATAGACTTGTGCTCCCATGTACCATTGAGTATATATTGGGAGACCGCAATAGGCTACATCCTTTATCCTTAGGAAGCCATGTCTGCTGCCCTATCGACCGCAATGCACTGAACACAACATTCAAGAAGATTGACTGGCGTACCGTAAAAAGTATTCTGCAGTTTTGTGATTAGTTTGGTAATCCCCTCTACCTAGATCTCTAGAGAAGTCTATTTTGCTCCTTTTTAGACTCCTTAAAAGAAAAGGTCCATCTGAGCACTTGTCACTTCAGGCTCAATAAAAATCGAAGGCGACTAGAGTCATCTTTTGTTTTTTCTCGACTCTTTAAATTGAAAAAACAAGTTGTGTCAAAGCGTCTAAAATTTATTTTAATCGGAATAACATCACAAGTTCCCTCGTTGGTCTTTAGGTTGAGAAAAATGGAGTCTACCAACCAAGGATTTCCCCTTGGAGGAAATCCTAGTCCATTCTCCTCTTGGGGAGATGTTGGTGCACCCCATATGGCCACATTGTCACTTCCAGGGTTGACGATTGGTTTGCCCATTTGGCTCTTCTCTACCTCTGTCATTCAGAATACCGTAATTCCTGAACAGTCAAGTCAGCAACTAGATGATGCTAGAGTTTCCCCCCAACCTTCTACTTCATCTGATTCTCCCTCTCCTCCTTCCTCTTCGCTTGATAAAGCTGGTAAAGCTAAAGATCAAGTAACTGAGAAGAAGAAGAAGCAGAAAGAGAAAAAAGAAAAGAAGAAGAAGGAACCAAAATCGAAAGGGGGAAACCAGGCATCGTCTACTGAAAATCCTCACACCGCATCGTCTAAACCTAAATCTCCATGTGTCATTTGCAATGGAGACCACTACCACTGAGATTGTCCCTGCATCCCTCGGATATTAAGGGACTAGTGTCCTCGTTTGCATAATCCGGTGTCATCAACCTCTGATGGTCATGATGAAAGCACACCATCAACTAGTGAAAGTGAAATATTTGGATAGAAAAGGAATCCTAGATTTCCTTGTAAATTGTGTGAAGGAAATCATGCCATCCACTGTTGTCTCTTCCTTGATGAAGCTAAAAGCGTTTTGGTTGACCGTCTTGGCTACGGCTCCCTCCTGGATATAAAAAAACTCTTACCAAGTCCACCACTGGTTGAAAATCCAGTTGGCTCGCCATTGCAGTCAGCCGAAGCGCCTATCATTGAAAAAGAACCCTCTGAATCCATACCAGACAAAAGTCAAAAGGTCGAGGTGGCAGTTGACCCGGTCTTGCCTTCAGAATGTTCATCTTCAAATGATACCGTCACTGAAGAGAAAGAGAACGACACCGTTCAAATTCTTTTCATAAACATAGACTCCGATGAGCTTGGGGGCAGTCTACCCATTCCTTTATCGCAAGAAGGAAGTTCATCAGAGTCATATCCAACCGTCTACTCGGTCCCACCTCCAAGCAACCTAGTTGTTTCCTTCGACTGGAATCTACTAGGCAAACCCCGTTTACCAGCTAGTGTACCATTCAGAATCATTGTACGAGCTTACTGAATGGTCATGGCTGGTACCATCATCGATGAAGGGGCTTCTGTGAGTATCCTTTCCTCAACTTCTTGGAAAGTGCTTGGTTCGCCATCACTTTGCTTGAAATGAGAAATCTGATAGGCTTTGATAAAGGAACCAGTCGACCATTAGGGATCCTTCCAAATGTGCCCATTACTTTGAGAAGGAAAACCATTCACATGAATGTGATGGTAGTTCAAGGACCCTTGGATTATAATCTACTCCTTGGACACAACTATATTTATTGCATGGGAGTCGTTGTCTCCTCACTCTTTAGAGAAATGTGTTTTCCGCACGAAGGCAGAATGGTCAAGCTCGTAGATCAAATGTCATTCCCCGGTTCACACATAGCAAATAGTCAAATGCCATCCCTAAATGGTCTTTTCACGCAAGAAATGTCTCATCGATCTCTAGTCCATCCACCTGATGAGCGTGAGTGATTCAGGATTATATCACTAAAACCCAGGGGGCATTCACCCTGGTCTGTTTCAGCAGGAAAACCTTGGGTATAGAGTAGGTTTCTGCGGAGGATATATGACTAGTTTGACACACCCGTCCTTACAGGAAAATGGGATTAGGCTGGAATAAGATACCTTCATTGAAGTTATGTGAGTGGAGGCGTCTATGCCACTCACATTTTTCTATTTCGGTAGACATTGCCAATGAAGCATTTTGTCCGCAACGCGGATGGAACTTTCATGGGAACCTGGAAATTTTTCGCTATACCTGGGGGTATGCAAACCTCTTGTAAGCAAGCGAGAAACGACCAGCTAACGTTAGCTCTATGATTCCTCTGATTCAACTGCCTAGGTCAGGTCAGTGGCCGAAACCATTCATCTTTGCAGAGGCCACCTGGGCACCGGCAAAGTAAAGGTAAAATTTTCCTACCTAACCTTGGTAGTGATCTTAGTAGTTAAGTAGAGGGGCGTAGTTGGTCATGCCTAGCTTGCATGCAAGAGGCTTCGGGACAAAGCTTACAAAAGGTGCAAGCCCCATAAAAAATGCCATCTTAGATGAGACATCCTTATTATATGACTGGTGAGCAGTGTTACCGCAGGGTTCAATCTCGTTAAAAAATAAACCTGCCATAAGCAGTTTTAACGCGAAATTCAAGCTCGTTAAAAAATAAACATAAGCAAATGAGAAAATTTTTCCTCCATAGTTTAAGCTCATTAAAAAATGAACCGGTAAATAACCATTGTGAATGCCTTATCACCAGCTTTTGAGCCTTGGTCGTGTTCTCATCATCACCTCCACTCTATTTTTAGCCGATCATTCAC
>APFE030373480.1:209486-231170 GCA_000404065.3 Pinus taeda
GAAGGGCGGATTATAGAACAAGAATATGTTATCCTCCTCAAGCTTGACAAAAATAAAGAGGTACTAGTTAGCAATGACTGGGGAAAATTGGGAAAAGGACTTGAAAAATCTTTATTTGTAGCAAGTCGCTCTTGAACATGACACTTTCCTTCCGCATCCAAGACGGGTTGGGTTGTTCCATTCACTGGTCATCACCATTGGTCCGTCACACCATCCATATTTAGGGTTAATGCTACCAATCCATCGTCAGTGTCACCGGTATGTTCAAGAGAAGTCATTCAGAAAATTCGCCTATGTCTTACCCACTGCAATACATTCACGCTCCATTCTTTCATGACCGCTACCCTGAACACTGTATCATCAGATCATTTTCACCTCCAAAATAATTTGCTTCGTTCCATGTCATAGATGTGGGATTCATTAAGGCCCTCTTATGACGGGTCACTTCTTGTCGACATCAGCTCATTATCCAAGAAGTTGACCTAGGAACAACCCTTTCAGTACTTTGAAGCTTGCATGCCTCAATGGCAAGTTTCTCACTTTCGGCGACAGGTTTACATTAATGGCCTTCAATCGAGAGATTTTGCGTGGTCTTTGATGCCAAGTCCTTTTTCACACCACATGAATTGTACTATAGTACCTTGAGGGTCATTGTCATTATTGGTGATTCCTCTCGCGCCTATTAACAACTTACATCATTGGCTAGTAATCAGGTGATGTCTTTCCATGTTCGACTCTAGAACATTTTTCACATGGATCGACTTGTACTCTGAGTGAAGATTGAACGAGTTTTGAAGACCTTGAATCTAGTTTCATCCATCTGGGCTGCGATATATTCAGGAATATAAAGACTTCAAATGTACATCATTACCCAACAGATGATCATCCAAATCAAAGGATGATGAACCCAAATCATCAGTCTGCCACACAGACGATTGTCTATCCTATGTACATGAAAATGAATTTATAAAGCTGAGCATGGGAATGCCCGCCTCAGCTAGATCATGAAAAATGTTGTCAAGATAATGTATTGTATTGTATCTTATTACAGGTCGCCTCCCAGCTCAAAAAAAACTTCGGATCCTCATCGTAAAGCATTTCACCCGACATCGTATTAACGACCTCATGCTTTAGGGGGCAACTATTATAGACATTTTTGGGCACTGCAACCCCAATCATAAATGTCCATAAACTAAGGGCTCCTAAGTCCCTAAAACTATTGCTTCACTGCTTAAAGGAACAAGGTCAACTGATTACATCATCTCCCAGAAGTTCTCCACTAAAAACTGCTTAGAAATGGTCAAAACTGGACCATACTAAATACCCAGTGCAGAGGGTGTGATGCATATCACCTTCCCAGTGTAAAGGGTGCGATGCGTACTGAATGGCCCCTCTGTAGGGTGCGATGGTTGGGAATGGACAAATGGCAGGGACAATTTACGAGGTGGAAGATGATGGAATCTTCCAGAAGCTTCCCCTTTGACACTTGCCTCTCTGTTTTCGACCAGGGATGAGTAAGAGATTATCAGTCTCCAAGTGGAATCAAGAACTATCAGAGATAGGACACTAATCAAGACCCCAGAAGATGAATCACCCCCTACAATCATCTATATATGGATCCCTCATCACAGAGATCCAGAGGCTAGAATTTTGTATCTTGTAGAGAAGTGCTGTTGGTTTTCTGGAGAAACTTCATAGTGTTGGGTGACCTAAGCTTTACTTGAGGTGAAGAAGGGATTTCTTGGTGGAGGATGATGCTGGGTCAGAACATATGGTTGTAATCCTGTTTCTATTCTTGATCTTAATAAAGCTATTCAAGTTTTCCTCCATATTCTTGTATGTTTGCTTATATATGCATTTGTATGGTTAACGCATATCTGGTCCTGTGTTATTTATGAATATAGATCTCTGTTATTTGATAGTAGTATGCTGCTTTGATTCCATGGGTGCTTTTTGAAGCTGGGCAGACGAAGAAGAAGCAGCAAAGATCTATCAGGAAGGAGAGGAATCAAGCAAGGGAACTAAGCGCAAGACTAAGGTTGGTCTCCTTTGTTCCACTCTTATCTATTTTCATAAAGGAAAGCGAAAGTAGAATTTACTTGTTTGTTTCTAAGATAGCTACCAGTCTTAGTGGGAATAGCAGCTCCGAGTGGACACTATTCCTGGTAACAAAAAGGTAGATGAAAAATCAAGTGGATTTTCAATGAATGATCTGTCCTCTCCATTGTCAGATGATGGAATGAAATTCGGTGTGTTCTGCGAATGATCAATTATGGGTGCATCCGTATATGGAGATACACATGCGAAATAGGGATGGAAAAATCACCAAAGATATCAAGAAAAATTGGAGGAGACTCAGACAGAAGGGAGTCATCCTTCGCCAAGGGTTGTTGCTTAGGCCCCCAGTAACACTCTCCATGAATGACAACTCAGGCTGGTTGCGCAACACCAACTTCGTCAATGGCTTGATCCTCATTCACAATAGGTGTAGAGTCTAGAATGGAAGAACACAAGACAATGAAATTCGGAGGATCATCAGAATACGAAGACGGAGGTTGAGGTACGAAATATGTGTGAAAACCCATGGTATTAGCATCCAATTCCATGTAGGAATGGAGCACAATGATGTTGGGAGGATGTGACAATTGAACAAACATGTGTTTATGTTCTCCCAAATAGCTTTGCAGTGGTGGATCTGTTTGATGAGGGGATGACAGATAGTCTCTCATGAAAATAACCATCTCCGTCTGTGACTACACAACTCCATCACTAAAGTATGCTGAGCGGGTCTTGGTCTTGAACTTATTTTTAGGATTAACAGATTTGGTAAGGAAATATTCAAATTTGTCCATGAGATATTGGAATTTCATCTGACTTTTCAGAGCTTGAAACTGTAACACATGGAAGCGTTCCCAAATTCCATAGGTGATTCTTGCAAGGTCTTCCATTGTGCTAACAAATTTTGGTCAAGATTTTCTGGATCAAAATGATGGAAAGTAGATTCATTGATATCACAAAATGCTCAAGTGAGTGCATGCTACTGGGAGGCAGACTCCACCACCAACAGACTGGCCTCTTCAGCAAATCATTCATTTGCATTGGCAAGCATTGCAAATAAGTCTTGTAAGAACTTAGGCTAGGCTACTTCACCTTCACCATCATACGTGAATTCAGACAAGAGATCAGAAAACTCCCTCATGATGTTGAGAGGTTTGGTATGCGAAAAACATCGCGGAGGGATGAGTATGACAAAATGATAGATGTGCGAAGATTTAAAACAATATGAGAGGACATAGCTTGTCATAAGGCCCTCCTTCTAGCGATAGAAATTTCATTAGGGCCTCTATTGGGATGGGGTCCCCTGGGTTAGTTTTGGGGCAATAGCCCAAGTTTTAATGTAAAAATATGTAAAGTCTCCGCAAGTTGTGGTTGCGGAGCGTGAAGTTAGTTAAAGAACAAAAAAGGGTTTTACCCTTCTTTTATGTAACTTGATTCGGCTTTGAAGATCTACCCATGGTCCACAGACCATGGAATTGTATAAATAAGTGTTTCTTAGAGAGTCTAAGGCAGAGAAGAAAGAAGTTGTCTATGGGTACAAGCGAAGAAGTCTACTGCAAAAGTAGAAGTATTAGAAGAGGAAAAGGATATGCAGAGTGTGCAGAGGCCTAGAGTAGTGTTCATAGCTGAGTGCACAGGGAAGTCTTGAGTTTATAAGCTTAACTAGATATCAATAAAGAAGATTGTTAAAGAAAAAAAAGAAAAAATGAAAAAGTTTTTTTTTCCTTCAACAATCTTCTTTATTGATATCCATTTAAGCTTATAAACTGAAGACTTCCATACGCACTCAGTTGTATGGGTCCGCATACTCAACTACAGACACTACTCTAGGCCTCTGCGCACTCAGCTGCAAAGCCTTTTCCTCTTCTAAGACTTCTACTTCTGCGCTAGACTTCTTCGCTTGTACCCATAGACAACTTATTCTTACTTCTCTGCCTCAGACTCTCTAAGACACTTATTTATACAATCCCATGGTCCACGGGCCACGGGTAGATATTCAAAGCTGACTCAAGTTACATAAAAGAAGGGTAAAACCCTTTTTGATTCTTTAACTAACTACGCGCTTTGTGACCACAACTTGCGGAGACTTTACATATTTTTACATCAAAACTTGGGCTTTTCCCCAAAACTGACCCAGGGGACCCCATCCCAACAACTTCCTTCTAGCGCTAAAAATGTTGACAGTGCTGGACCTGCCAACATGTCAGGGGATCTCCCCGGTAAGAAGTCCCAACTAGACCTCAGACCGTTTGGTGTAGGAGTCCCAACAGTGGGTCATACAGTATCGCCTTGACTGTAGTTGTGTACAGAGGCAAGTAAGATGTCCCTGTTAGCTGTTGGTAGCAAGGGTGTGACATGCACAACAAGCCAAGGAAGGTGCATGAATGCTTCTAACACATATAAGGTGGAATGCGTGTGCCCCTTGAAAACTTGTGTAAACACGCAGCTTGGAAGAGAACACACGAGAAAAGATGTATCACAAACTGGAAGGAAGGTGAACCAACAATCCAAATTTATGGTTAAACCAACATCACATTTTAGTAAGATTCATACATACATATACAGAAAGAGTCTATACATACATGCGTAAGCAAACATATACATATATCATTAGAGTAAACAAGATAACTAACATACAATAACAACATATGCATGAAACATGTTGGCTTTGTTGTATTAAGAAGTGAAAGTTCCAATCATACAATACAACCATGAACAACCACTAGTCCCAATACTGGAACATTACAGTCACTGCTGCCTACTCCTCCAAAGAGATGTACTAGCTCTGCACTGTAGAGAAGCCAAGGCTCAATACAATACTCTCCGCTATTTCTCTAATATACTCCTATTGGAATCTTGGCTGACCAAAAGCCTCTAAAATGAGTTATGAGTTACTATATATAGCAAAGGGTGGGGTGACCCTTGAAATTCCCCTTTGTGAATTTTAACCTACCCTTATGACTCTTAAACTACTCTATGACTGTTACATTCAACTATTGACATTTGAACTTCCACTTTACAAGATGTTACATGCAATCTGCACATGTACCCATGTGAGACAAAATAGGTTTGAGCAAGCCATACAAAACATCACTATGACTCAGACAACTGTGGGAAGACCAACTCTTTGACATCCTCATAGTGGTCGACTGTGGTGAACTAATTCCAAGCTTGGTAGTCTGAAATGGTGTCCATGTACTCTATGTTGACATATTTATGGAAATTAACTCTTGCTCCTATTGCATTTGGGTACCTGCTTTGGCTCCTCTATCCAACTTGTCTGATAACATGTGAATCATTGTCTTGAGTGCGGCTAGACCAATGACATACTGATGTGTAGTGTCTACACTGGTTTTCAAGTCTGAGGTGGTGGCTATGCACATCAACTCATCAAAGTACAAGTCTAGCTCCAGTCAGACTTGTTCCTTTGTCTTTTCCTTGGTGAGTGTCCCAATATATGGGATCACATGTGTGCGCAAAAAAACATCCATGCTTCTTATAACCCGTCCATGGGAAGCCTGCAAGCTAGTGATGAGCTGTAGGAGTTATTCATAGCTTTGGATCTAACTCCAGATGTGTGCCTTCAACTCAACCACTCTGGGATTCATCATCTTGGGAAAGTGTAATGGGGCTGCCTTGTATCTCATTGTACATGTTTGCATGCGGTCAACAATAGTATGCAAGTTTGAAAAGGTATGTGTTCTCCTAGCACACCACTGCTGTCAACTGTTGAGATGGACAACAGCCTTATGCACGATACCAAATCTAGAATACAACGCCTGCATGACTATCTCAAGAGAAAATATTCATCTAGTATCACCTTCTTCAACTCTTCTTGGGCGGATGCTATAATCAGTTATCCTCCCTGCATGGCCATCTATAACTCCTTAGCTATTCACTCGTTCTCCGTTTTCAAGAAGCGAACATCATTTACCAATGCTGCTACATGCTTGCGACATCAGATATGATCACTCGTTTCTCAAACTACATAGGAGATGTGTGGATATTTGGAGTATACACTCTACATGATTTCACAACTCTATGTTGTGACTCATCGATTGATATCTTGTGCATCTCTTCTTCCGGATCATCTCCAAGGATCTTAGTATCTCTTTGGTTGCTCAAGGCTTTCTCTGCTTTAGGATACGGGGAAGCCGATGGATCAACCTCTTGGTGGTAAGGAATGAGGTCAATATCTTTCTCTAACTCTGGCTTCTCCATCTTTGTATCCATCTGCTCAAGTACTTGTTCAATCTCTTGAGTGAAATCCTACTTATTTGATTGCTCACCCTGTCTGCCTTGCGCCAGCCGCTCATATGAGTTTACCACTTGTATGGGTACAGTTTCATCAATATATGCATCTTGCACCCCCTGCCATGTTTGTCTCTATTGCACTTCCTTCTCCATTCTGCACAGCTCCTGTTCCTTCCAGAGTTGCTCCTTCAACTCTTGCAACTCCTTCATTATTTCCTCCATCCTTCATTTTTCTCTCTACCTTTGCCTGGTCCTCTTGTTGCACTGTTGCCTCTTCACCTCTATCGCCAAAGATTCTTTCTCCACAAGTGGGTCTGCTCTAAACTTGTAGCTTTGTTATACTTCTGCATTGTCGACAATCTTCCTCTTGCCTTTGTTGCATGCTGGTATGTTTACCTCTGCTATTGCTACTGTCATTAGGGGAATTTTGTGGTCTAAAATGGGTTTCCTATGAAAAATGTACAACCAAAGTAAACTTTATAAGAACCAGTATGATTCAAGATGATGATGTCAACCATGGGGTATGATTCACTATTTTTGGAGTAAAAAAGTAAAATGTTTAAAAAATAATAAAATAATAAAACTAATTTTTCAACTCGTATATTCAACTTATCTCCCCAAGGTTTTACTCAAATTTCAAGTGAGAGTACTCATTGGATGAAAAATTTGATTCCTCATCCAAGGAGTACCCATGTTGCATACTTTTGATGGACCCTGCTACATGAAAAATGAGAAATACATGAAAAAAACATGATTGCAATCACATTTTTCATGTATTTCTCATTTTTCATAAAGTAGGGTTCATTGAAAGTATGCAACATGGGTACTCCTTGGATGAGGAATCAAATTATGCATCTAATGAGTGTTTTTTCTCAAAATTTGAGTAAACCCATAAGGAGATAAGTGGAAAATACGAGTTGAAAAAAAAGTTTTTTAATTTTTCCCTTTACAATTTGATGGTATAATCTAATATTATTTTAGTATTTTCACTATTATTTTATAATTTCCTTAGGAGGCCCATTTTAGACCTCAAAATGTGGTGCTCTCCTGGATGCTACTTTGCTAACCATTCCACAATGATGCCTACTATTTCATTGGGCCTGGAGAAGCTATGAAGATATCTCCATGGGTCTTCCTCAGCCTAATGACATGCCTCGTGGATCCATGAAAATTTCATTCTCGCACTGTGGTCCTTCACAAAGCAATGCGGGTCATACGGATTAAAGCTTCTGGTGCCAAAAGTAAATTTCTTGAACTCTTATGTCTCGCCATCTGCATGCTTGAGATTCCATATCTTGTACAACTTGATCTGCAATGGAAGAGTGGGCCAAGGTGCCTTCTTCTTCCGGTGTAGCCTAGCTGACAGTCCTGCTGAGATGTGTTATGACACTTCTTGCATGACGAGCTTTTCCATGGAAAACTTCGGAAAAACATGTGGAGGCTTCTCCGCATTGTACATCCGCATGAAGGTGCTAAAATGTGACGCATACCAATCTACTATGTCGATTAATGCCTCCATTGTTGCCTTCGACATGCAAGGTGGATCCTACTCAAATATCATCTTGTACACTAGGGTGACAAAATGGTCTGAAAACTATGTGATGACTCCGTTGAAGCTGCATTCAGAAAATCGTTTGCAATAAGTGTTCACAGAGGTTTCTGTTGGTGTCCATGCCCAATTGAAGCCTGGGAATTCCTGATGGGAACAAATTGCATTGAAGAAGTATGCAAACATGTAGATTTTTCCTTGCTAACCTTTGGCAGTTGATGAGATCCTGTTACCTGTTCCTTTAGCCTCTAAGCCAACATGTCAGACCAGTTGCATGATCTGCCTTCACTAGTTAGTTGGTCCAATGCGATCACCCAAGTCTGTTGGAAGGCCTCCGTGCTATTTTGGCTGTACAAGAGGCATGAAAAGATGACCAAGTACTAGTATGTCTTATGGAGTATATTCCTCTTGTAAATCTAGTTGGGTTTCATCCGGAACTTGGTTGGCTCCTTCACCCAGTTCTTTAAGATATCCCTAGAGTTGGCGGTGCTGCTGGGTATGTTGAAGGGTGTCCCCATGGTGATCAATGGCTTCGACAAGTGGTACATTTGCTGATAGTCTTTTGTCCTGAAGGTAGAAATCTTTGTCCCACTGACACTACTAAATACCATTGTCTCAGGATCAGTGTGCAAGACAATCCAATGTATCGTGTATGTGCATTGAAGCACATGATACCTGCATGTAATCTAGTACAAGCCAGACTTGTTAATGTTCACATAGACTTGGTGGTCTTCAAGATCTTCCCCAAATGTGTCTAAGAATTCATCATTGATCTCCTGCCATTTCAGCTTGATGTCTTTGTCTATGATCAACTTTGTGTCTTCGTAAATCGACAAAGTCATAGACACTCTCTCAACTACTTCTCCAGTTGCACTTCCGTCGGTATCCTTTGACCCTGCTCTCTTGGAGGCCATTGATCCAGAACTGCTGAGAGATGGATGAACACCTGCTATATTTGGAGACATGGAAACATGCATGGAAAGAAATATGTCAGTTAAAACCAAAGAAAATTTGAGGATTGACATGCAACATACCTGAGAGACTGATGGCAAGGATTGCGCAATTTTCACTAGGAGGGTGGGAGACTGATTATCGGAACTGCGCAAAAGGAAGCTTGGACTATTGGGAGGCTGGTTTACTACTGGAATTTCACAATGTGCAAACCATACTGGCCTGTTGGGTGGTGAGATTGAGTCTGGAGTATATTCCTCTTGTAAATCTAGTTGGGTTTCATCCGGAACTTGGTTGGCTCCTTCACCCAGTTCTTTAAGATATCCCTAGAGTTGGCGGTGCTGCTGGGTATGTTGAAGGGTGTCCCCATGGTGATCAATGGCTTCGACAAGTGGTACATTTGTTGATAGTATTTTGTCCTAAAGGTAGCAATCTTTGTCCCACTGACACTACTAAATACCATTGTCTCAGGATCAGTGTGTAAGACAATCCAATGTATCGTGTATGTGCATTGAAACACATGATACCTGTATGTAATCTAGTACAAGCCAGACTTGTTAATGTTCACATAGACTTGGTGGTCTTCAAGATCTTCCCAAAATGTGCCTAAGAATTCATCATTGATCTCCTGCCATTTCAGCTTGATGTCTTTGTCTATGATCAACTTTGTGTCTTCGTAAATCGACAAAGTCATAGACACTCTCTCAACTACTTCTCCAGTTGCACTTCCATCAGTATCCTTTGACCCTGCTGTCTTGGAGGCCATTGATCCAGAACTGCTGAGAGATGGATGAACACCTGCTATATCTGGAGACATGGAAACATGCATGGAAAGAAATCTGTCAGTTAAAACCAAAGAAAATTTGAGGATTGACATGCAACATACCTGAGAGACTGATGGCAAGGATTGCGCAATTTTCATTGGGAGGGTGGGAGACTGATTATCGGAACTGCGCAAAAGGAAGCTTGGACTATTGGGAGGCTGGTTTACTACTGGAATTGCACAATGTGCAAACCATACTGGCTTGTTGGGTGGTGAGATTGAGCAATGTGCAATTTCGGCAAGTCATGCAAGCACATGGATTGCATTGCCCAATATTTTAGGCCAGTAGACTCTGCCTGTCAGATTTGCACAAAGCAAGTCTGGAGGGCAATGTTTGTCCAAGTTTGTACATTTTCTAGGAGGAAGGTAGAGCCTTCCCTCTTAGAATTATGTAATGTTATCCAGGCAAAGGAAAAGTTTGGACCAAGGTTGCCCAGACCCGCCGACGGGCGACTGAAAGAATATGAAGATATGAATGCATGGTGAGATTGAGTGTAAGTAGGAGTGAATGATCATGCATGCAAACAATGAATTCAAGATTCAACAAATTGAAAAACATGCATGTGTGTGAAACAAGTCTTCGAATCAGTGACCGATTCGTGCAAAATAGGGTCATGCATGTGACAACAGTGAGATGCAAACAAAAAATGAAACCCTTTTTGTACATGCTAACATGCATGAAAACAATAACACATGTTCATAGAAATCATGCAGAAAACACTCACATAAGAAAAAACACAAAAAGTGACAGAAATGTTGCAAAACATAAGTAAAGCAGACTTACTCGGAAATTGTTGAGGTGGATGTGCCGAAGACTCCTAGATGTGTTGTGGGATGTTAGATTTCCAAGATCAATGTGAAGAATTAGATCTGAAGCTTCAAGTAAATAAGTTTGAGGCTCATGATGTGTATGCCACAAATCTAGGCAAAAGCAACACTTGGAGGAAAGTTTCTAAAATGATCTTTGTATGTAACCTCTAGCTACGAAAAATAGATCCCTAAAATCCGGGGATGTTTTTTTCATGTTGCATTGTTCTATTTTGGGAAAAATAAACCCATGCATGCAAGTCAATTTTTCTAGGTCCTGGATGGAACTGGTCATCCTGAAGGCACATGCAATAGCCTGCTTGAATGAGAGATAATTTTGCACGATTTTTGGGAGGAGTTGGGCTGAATGTCCCAGAGGGATTTCACAATTTCTGGGAGGAGTAGGTGACTATTGCCTAGAATTTCACAATTTATGGGCTAAGCTATAGTGTTGGGCTAGATTGCGCAATTTTCCTGAGGACGTCTGTTTGACTGCATTGCGTAATTCCTGGGCCCATCAGGCTGCCCAGTAGATTTGCGTAATTTTTGGAGGGAAGGCTAGTTCTCCTCCAGAATTACACATTTTTCTGAGGGAGCTTCTCAACAAGAAACTAGCTTAAGTCCAGGATGGAAGTCTCTAAAATGAGTGAAGAAAATTGACATGCACAAGCTGGAAAGTTGCAGAAAAACCAATGAAGCCTATGTACTTGATAGTGCAATACATGCTGTGAAGATGGTTGGTAGGGAGGCTCCAAAATGAAGCTAATGGAAAATATTGGAGGGTGGTTGTAGCCGCTACAAAACCTGGTAGATTTTCTAACACCACTTTCTGGTGTTTGAGTTGCTTGTTGCTATTGTGGTGGTTGTTGTTCTTCTAGTTGTTGATCATTATGATTTTCAGGCACCCTCACTTTTTCTGTGATCTAATCAAGCACTGTGTATTCTCTGTTTTCTTTTTCCTGTTTCTTTTCCTACATCTGATCCTTATACAAAACATTTTCATTGAATATGACATCTCTGCTCCTAATTTTTTTTTTTTTTTTAATAATCATAAAAGTGATAACCAAAATCATTAACACCATACCCAATAAAGGTACATTTCTTTGATTTTTCCTCAATTTTTGTTCTATTTTCTTTATTAATGTGGACACAGGCTTCACAAACAAAAGTCTTTAAAAATGAGTAGTTTACCTTTTTACTTGTCCATGACTCTTCTATAATACCACCATCCAAGGAACCTAAAAGCCCTCTATTTATTAGATAAACAACAATATCTACAACATTTGCCCAAAATTGTAAAGGAAATCCTGCATGAAATCGAATGCACCTTTCACACTCCATGATTGTCTTGTTCATCCTTTCTGACACACCATTTTCTTGTGGTGTTCCTAGAACTGTCTTCTCTCCGTGAATTTCATTATTTGAACATTACCTATCAAATGCTTTGCTACAATATTGACCTCCATTATCTGATTTGATACACTTCAACCTTTTTCATGTCTCATTTTCAACCAAAGCTTTCCTTTTCTTGAAAGTATAAAATACATTAGATTTATTTCAAATACAATAAATCGAATTTTTTCTGGTTGCATCGTCAATAAAAGTAACATAATAACGAGAGCCGCCGAGAGATGATACCTGAGTAGGTTGCCATACATTTGTATGCACAAACTCTAATTTTTCGCTCTTCTTTTCTTTCCCAACTCTGAGGAATTTGACTCTTTTGTGTTTTCCATAAACACAATTCTCACAAAATTCCAAATCAACATGCTTCAAACCTGGCAACAAATTTCTTGAGTGAAGAATATGCATCCCCTTCTCACTCATTTGCCCAAGCTTATGATTCCACAATGTTGTACCTACTCCCATAGAGGTTAAAGCATTAACATAATTAGAAATACCGTTGCATAAATACAATGTACCAACCTTTTATCCTCTTTCTACTACCATGGATCCTTTAGTGACCTTCCAGGTTTTATCTGTAAATCAGTTACACAACCTTCACCTCCTAACTAGCCTGTTAAAATTAGATTTTTTTTCAAATCTGGAAAATGCCTTACCTCCCTCAACAACCATTGATTTACATTCTCTTGTTTTATGAAAAAAATACCCATTCCAATGATTTTAGAGGGTTTATCATCACCCAATCGAACCTGTCCAAAATCTCCTTAAACATAATCATGAAAATGTTTCCTATCAAGTATGGCATGGAATGAGGCCCCTAAATCTACCACCCAGGCATCAATAATATTTTTTAATGAAAGAATCAAAGCATATTGCAAAACATCACCTGCCACAGTCAGTTCATGATTGTTTTCTTGCTACGCGTCTCATTCTTTTCCCTTTTGAGAGTTGCAGTCTTTCTTCAGGTGTCCTTTCTTCCCACATTTCCAGCACGCTATCCCTGATCTAGACTTGGATATGCCTTTCCTTGACTTACTGTGATATCCTGGGCTCTTTCATCTTTCCATTTTTCTTCCCCTAGTCTCTACAGTCAAGCATTACCTGATGTATCACTAGATCTTTTCTGTGGCATTTCCTCGCTAAGGATTGCACCAACAACATCATCAAACTTTAAAGTACTAGATCTAGAGACAAAGTTACTAATGGCCATAACTAAACCATTCCAAGTTTCTAGCAATGAGCACAAAAATAACAAATCCCTAACTTCATTATCAAAAGTTACACCTCCAGAACTTAACTGACTGGTAATTGTATTAAATTCATTTAAATGATTAGTAAAAGATCCACCTTCTGACATCTTCATATTAAATAAACACTTCATAAGAAATACCTTATTTGAGGCTGAGGGTTTTTCATATAGTTTGGCCAATTCCAACATTAACCCCTCTGTTGTCTTTTCCTTTGAAATATTAAAGGCTACCGATGCCACTAGGCACAACCGTATTGTTCCAAGTGCCTTTTTGTTGAGAATTTCTTTTTCTTTCTGCTCAATGGTAGGTAAAAATAGTCTTGATACAAATAATCTTCCAACTACATCTTCCACAATTGGTAGTTTTGGCCATTAAATTTTTCGACCCTAAACCTACCATCTTCTGCCATTGCTCCCACTTGAACCAGGAACCCTTCTCTCCTGCATGTTTATCAACCAAATAGACCTTTAGCTCTGATACTAGCTGTTAGAAAATTATATATATTACAGAGCGATGGAACACATAAAATATTGCAGATATATAAATACAGAAAATTCATAAAGCAAGAGAGACACAGATATACATGGTTCATCCAATTTTGGCTATGTCCATGGAGAAACAACCAATCCTTCCTTTAATATAATCCAGCAAAATGAAGAGATACAACCTACAACAAATCTATTGTAATTCCCTCTTCTCTCTCACATAATGTCCTCTCTTTTTCTCATTCAGAATACACATATACATAGCCGCAATAAAATTCACTCATATACAACGAGTGGTTTCCTTCTAAGGAATAAAAACCCTAAATTAAACATAACTTCTACCGTCAGATTTTCGCCTAATAAATGGCCTAGATTGAATACAAAATTTCAACATTTTATCAGGTAATTTTAAATCTATTTTTAACTTCGAGGGCATTGTCCCCCTTCCCTTGCCAAGGGGGGCTCCTAAAGATCGCTGCCACCCCCCTGGACCCCCCTTTTAGCACAAATAACAGGCGACGTTGCTGCCACATTACTAAAATGGGGTCCAATGAGGTGATACCTATGAATAAAGAAGATAATCAGGCTTCACACTAAAAAACCCATATATCCTAGAAAATCGAGCATTGCACTGAACAATCAATTTTATTTCTCATGGTGATAAATGTGCTAGCAGTTTTCTTACTGCCAGATAATTTTCCACATCTGCATACCAAGGTGTCTGAACTGTTACGACAAATAGATGTTCATCTAGGAATTGATCATCAACTAGTGATGGGTCAATTATCTTAGGTACACGAGACAAGAAAATTGTGATGAGGTTCTCCTTCCCTAGGTGATATTTGATGGTAATATCGAACTCCTACAGTAACAACAACCATCGAGTCACCCTGCCATTAGTAATCAAATTATTAGCTAAATATTGAATAACAGAATGATTAGTGTACAGAAAAACTAGGCATCCTGTTATATAATAATGAAATTTATTAATAGCATATACAACAACTAAAAATTCTTTCTCTGTCACTGTGTAGTTTAATTCGGCTCGTGTAATGTTTTTGCTAATATAGTAAATGGCATATGGTTTCTTGGGTTCTTCCTATCTAAGGACAACACTTATCGTTGTATCTGATGTGTATGATGAAATATGGAAATGAAAATCCCAATTCAGCCCTCTTAATACTAGAGCTGTTGAGACCAAATTTTTAGTATCTGCAAAGGTAACATCACATTTGTCAGTCCAGATGGACTCGACATTACCTGTTAAAGCATACAATGGTGCAACTATTTTTGAGAAATGTTCTATAAATTGGCGATAGTATCTTGCATACCCAATAAAAATACGTACCTCTGTTGGTGTATGGGGTGTGGATAGATTAAGAATTATGTCGATATTCACTGGATATACTTGAATACCTGCAACAGAGTTATAATGTCCTGGAACTACACATTCAGTCATCATCATATGGCATTTTTCATGGTTGAGGCATAACCTAGTAGCAATACATCTTTCAAGCATGTTTTTCAAATTCTTCAAAGATCGGTCAAAATCATCACCGTATGGGGTAAATTCATCCATATACTACTCAAATCCTTCGTTAATCAGATCGGAGAAAATACTCAAGGCTACTCTTTGAAAAGTGGCTAGAGCATTACAGAGCCCGAAAGCTAAAACTCTGTATGTGAACGTTCCCCATGGGTAGGTAAACATGGTGTTGTCTTGATCTTCTGGGGCAATCTGAATTTGATTGTACCCACTGAACCCATCTAGGAAGGAGGTTTTTTTTCCCAGCGAGAGTATTAAGGACTTGGTCTACAAATGGGAGGGGGAAATGGTCTTTCTAAGTGGCCTTATTGAATTCTCTATAGTCTACACAGGTCCTCCATTTCCCATTCTTTTTTGGGACAATGAATAAGGGAGAAACCCATTGGCTGTCTAAAATAGGGTATAGAAAAACATCCAGCAGTTTATGTAATTCCTATTTGACTATATCCCTGAGATGTGGATTTGACCTTCTCTAGGGCTACCAAATAACACAGGAATCCTTGTCTATATAGATGTGATGAGTACATAATTTTGGGTTAATTCCTTTCATGTCTAAATATTCCTAGGAAAAATCTTGCTTATATATGCGAAGAATATGGATTAATTTTTTCTGTTGCTCATTCTCCAGATTGGCATTAATGTTGAGGGTTTTACCTGGTTCAATTTCAATTAGTATGCTATTATGAATGACAACTGTGGGTATATGATCATTGTTTGGAATTTCTAATGGGTATCCCTTAGCTTCATTATCAAGTATGTCTTTCAACGTTTGACATGTTGGATTTCCTACGGTAGACGATGTGTTAATGAAATTGTTATTTACGTCATCTTCTATTTGGTTTTTGAGTTCAAGGGCTTCATCTAATGTAAGAGGGGAGCACAAGTTTTCTTCTTGGTATTTGGCTGGGCGTGGTTGATAACTTTCAATAGGCAGGCTAGGTTTGGCAGGTGGGTATAGGATTATATTTTTGATTGCATTTCATTTGGTAGTCATCATATCTCCCATCCAACATCTTGTATATGCATCTAATATTGCCGACAATGGCCTCCCTAATATCAGAGGGTGCCAGTCCAGTCTATTTCTTGGACTAATGACCAAAAAACCTATTGGGTATTCCCAAGATTCCACAGAGACAATAATATCTTCCAAAGTACCCTTAGGTCTGACTATCGATCTATAAGCTAACTCTAATAAGGTTGAAGTTGGCTTTAAAGCTATAATGTCCAAAATATTGCAGGTTTCATTAGTTAAAATATTGATGGCCGATCCTAAATCTACCAGGGTATTTGGAAAGGTGCAACCTTGAATTTGAATTCCTGGGTCATCGTACTTGAAAAGTACCTATTTTCCTAAGATGAGATCAGATAATGTTCCTACAATGTGAACTGTTGGTGCGACTTTAGGTTTCCGTCCAGGATTTTTACCACATAACTCTTTGATTTTTTTGGCATAGATTGGAATGTCTCGAATAGCCCGAAGGAGCATAATTTTTATACATAATTTTTTCAATTCCCCTATAAGATCAAAATCAAGATATATGGTCAGTTTGACTATTGTATGTCTTTCGAGGGATGGAGGAGAAGAAATTGTGATTTTGTTCGAGCTCTGTTGATTGATAACATCATCAGTTGGTTCTGTTTCAACAACAATTACACTTGGAGGTTTTACTATAAGTTGCTCTTCTATTATCGTTTCTTTGTCTTCTGGTTTATGATTAGTTTTATTGTTCTCAGGGAAGACAAATCGTCTAGATATCAGCTGTAGATTGTTGCATTCTAGTGGATTTAGTTCGTAATCTAAATTTTCAACAATTTTTTCATATTGAACAACTCTATTATTTGGATTAGGATTTGGCTGAGATGGTAATTTTGGTCATATTGGGGGTTGGGGATTCCAGGGTAATTGAAATGGAGCTTGTAATGATGGTTGAGACTAGGTAAGAGTCTCAAGATGTGGGTTAATTAGTCTTGTTTGGCACTGCCTATTTTGAGGCCACATTGAGTTTTGCATGGATGGATTATTCCATTGTGAAGGATAGGGGTTGTTGGCTACATTTTGCCAGGATAGAGTGGAATATTGTTTATTAGGCCATAAAGATCTAGAAAATGGTTGATTTGGCCAAGGCTATATGGGATAAGTCTGGGATTACCAAATGGAGTTAAAATATGGTTGTACCTTCCATGTAGATCCAAGAATTTTCCATTGAATGTATTTTCTCGAATAAAACAAAGATGGATCTTACATCATACCTAAGGGACGACCCTGCCATTGTCATCATTATGCCATGAGATATGTTGGTTTTGGATCTTCTTCTTCTTCTTCTTCTTTGAATACAACCTTCAATTGTGGGTGTGACAAACATAGACTTGTTGAATGTTCTTTGATGCAAATAGCACATGTTTCAATTGTATCCAGTGGACAGTCTCTCTAGCTATGTTTCTTCTAGCAACATGGACATAATATGGCTAAGGCTCGTTCTGCTTCGGCTTGTTTTTGCTTGGCCTACAGAAAGTACAATTGTGTAGTAAATGTGCCCAAAATATCAATTTTAAAATCTTCTAAAAGGTTACAAATTTCTGCTTGAGTTACACCTCCACCTAGAGTTTTACTCGTTCGAGTGAGAGAATCTTTGATTCAAGATCTGGTCCGTGTAGTTCCTCACGAACAACTGATACATAGTCTGATAATATTATCATATTCTTCCTGAGAAATATATCCTTGCCCCATAAAATTTAGTGTCTCTATCCATTCATCTTTCATGCCTTTAATTAAAGTACATTTGACCACTTCCTTTGGTAAAGTAGTGTAAGGTGATCTCTGTAGGTTGTACTGAAATCTGTTAATGCATTCCTCTAAGGTTTCACCATTTTTTGCAGTGATTTTAAATATTTCATCTTTTAAATCCATAGATCGACAATAATCCTGATATTTGGCAAGAAAAGAAATTTTCATTGCATCCCAAGAATCTATAGTCCCCCCCATTAATGCCATTGAGCCAACGTAGAGCTACCCCCTTCAAAGTGGAAGGAAACAGCTTTAGCTTCTGGGGATTAGTTGTATAATCATACCCTCTACATAGAACATTGAATTCGAATAAAAATGCATCAGGGTCATCTGAATATCCGATGAAATATTGAAATACTTTGTACTAGGATGGATTTGATATGAGCATTAGCCAATGGATCGACTATAGGATATTCTATGGTTGAGGTCTGAGTTGGAGGCTCTTCATTTGGGGGAACCTGATTTTCCATTTGGGTAAAAACTTTGCTAATAGTTCTGAGGGATTTCATAATCAAGAGGTATTATTTGAGGAGGGGAATTTACTAACTGCAACCCTCGAGGGGGCCTTACTACACTACTTAGATCAGGAACTTCATACATCTTTTCTCTGAATGGAGTCATAAGGGGTCCAAGTTCTCGAATGTGTAGGCATGTCTCAACAGGTATAGATTTTATTCCACTCATTTCTCACTCCCATTCTTTCAAGTTTCAATAATTCCCCTCATCAGGAGGACTGTGATACTTGATAGGTGTACCTTGAAAGCTTTGTTCAAATCATTCTATCTGGCTATGAATCTCTGCGTGAGTTGCAATTGATGATTTTGCTACCCGAGGGGTGATAGTAGAGCCCTTCTCAGATGTAGTTCGGGGACCTACTAACGCTTGAGATTCAGATCTTCAAATGATTTTGTCTATGAATTTCAATCTCCCAACGATCACCAAACCTTGGGTTTTTGTGGTTTTGGTAGAGGTTTATGTTCTATCACTACTTGGTTACTATTCTTTTTATTTGTTATGAAACCAACTCACAAGAAGGTATAAAAGATAGACCAATGCCTTAGAAATCAGCATCTTCGAGGGTGCAACCTCCTTTACATTACACAAATGAACAATTATTGGATGATACAAATGAAAATACCTCCTTTATATATATAGGAGTCAAAGGGGTCATAATATAATCAAAGCCGACATAACAATAATAATGTAAGGGCACAATAGTGGGCTTTATGGGGCACAATAGTAACAATATGGTGACTACATGGGCACAACAATATAATAAGAGGGTTGCACTAATAACAATAAGGGGTTACACTAGTAGTATAGGGACTTAACATGCCCCTCTCCTTCTGTCAAAAAAGTGTTGTCCTCAACGCTTGAGTAGTTTTCGGTGCTTCTATATAAAATTCTCTTCCTCCCATGTGGAATCTTCAATGGGTAAGTTCTTCCACTTGATGAGATACTCTCAAATTGATCGATTTCATAGTTGTCAATTTCTTGTTTCTGTGATAGCTTTGGGTTGCAATATGATTTTTTCTTCATCAAGTTCTAGAAATATTATTTGAACTAGGACCTTCTACAAATTTTGAATGAGTGCCCACAATTCTTCATCATTGTTCCATTCATCCTTTTCTTCGTTTATCCAATCTAGTTGAATAATAGAAATGGCACAAAGAAATGATTCCACATTCTCATCCTTTCTTGAGAGTGCATTTGCAACAACATTTTTCTTCCCTTTTTTGTAGATGATTTCAAAGTCATAACCCAACATATTTGTGACCCTTTTTTTTTGTTCTTCTAAAGATAATCTTTTTTCTAGAAAGTATTTAATACTATCATGATATGTTTTTGCTTTGAAGTGTCTTCCCATTAGGTAAGGTCGCCATTTCTTAAGTGCATGTAGTATTTCCAACATTTCCTTCTCATAGATAGCTTTATTGAGGGACATTTGTTTGTATGGATTTAGCCGTAAAAATACCCAATCACCTGGATCAAAACTTCTTTCACTGCGATGTTGATATACACGTTGTTTCATTCGATTCTATACCAGAGTGGCGTTATCCTTTAAAAGTTGGAGAACTTGTTGTTGATGCTCGACGTGATATTTCACCGCTTGAACCTTTTTCTTCTTGATATGTCCTTCTATCTTGAGAGTTTGAGGAGTGGTAATTTCTACCAATACATTACAACATATGGTCAGATTCATTTCTTGATGCTCGATGTGATCTTTCACTTCTTGAACATTTGTCTTCTTGATATGTCCTTCTATCTTGAGAGTATGAGGACTGGTAATTATTGCCAATGCTTTACAAGATATGGTCAGATTCATTTCTTCTTTCCCTGGGGTTGGTTCCTAATGTATATCCTATTCGTTTGAAGTTTCTTGATCCTTTTCTTCCTTATATTTCACCTTTTTTGTGTTTTGCACATTATGTAGATCAAAATATTTTTCCATCTGTAGTATCCATGTTACGGGATCCTTGCCATAAAACTTCTTCATATCTATATTTGGAATATGCTGGGTCTTCAATCCAATGTTAGATTCTATGAAATCATGATTAACATTACTTTTGTTCTCATCATGAGTTTCCTCTACTACCTTTTCGCCATTAGGAGGCCTTTCTTGTAGCAACTTTGTCCCACCTTCCTTCAAACCTTCCATGTCTTTCTTCAAATCTTCCATGCCTTTCTTCCAATATGCTTTCATACCATCGATATCAGCTTCCATGGCATAGATAAAACTATTTATCTTAGCTTTGATCACATTATTCAAATCATCCATCCAATTTTGATTACTAGGTGTTTCTATTTTCTTGATTCAAGTCATTCTTTTTATTTCTCTTATGATCTCGATCTTTAATATGTTGTATCTATGAAAGTTCGGATCTCCAAGGTTTAGAATTGTGACCTGTGGTAGTCCTCTATTCCCTCCTTCCAATTCCACAAGTCTGATCAAAATTGGATTCTCCAAGAAAGAGTTATGCCCAATCTCCCAAGATGACCTGATTATATTCCTTTTCAGAAGAGCGAAATTGTTCGAAGTGCCACGTATCACTGTTTCAACCTTTGGACCTGAAACTGATATAAAGAAATCCACAGGCCATATTCTTTCTATAACTTCTTACGAAGCTTCAATATGATGCTCAGAAGTAAAGTTATGATGATTTTTCTAAGGTCACCTGTTTGGGATGTAATTCAGAATATTGCAAAACCCTAAATTCATTGGACTATATCTTCGAAAATATAGCGAAACAGGATCTAAAATTCGGGCCCGAGATTCACCATGATTTCGACTTAAATGCATTTTAATTTTAGAATCTAAACCTTCATATATAACAAATTATAGCTAAAATTCCATGATGACCTATTTGAGATGGAATTTTGGAGCTTGCAAAAACCCTAACTTCCTCAGATCATCTCTTAAAAAATATAGTGTACCAAGATTTGAAATTTGGACAAGAGGTTTAGTGAGCTTTCGGCTCAAATGGATTGTTTTTTTGGATTCTGAAATGCTGTAGAAAAATTTTTATAGTGAAAATTCCACGATAACCTGTTTGGAGCAGTGAAAACCTAGAATCCAAAGCTATGATATCAAATGTTATGAAACCAGCTCACAAAAGATAGAAAAGATAGATCAACACCTTAGAAATTAGCCTCTTCGAGGGGAAAACCTCCTTTACATTACACAAATGAACAATTCTGTTGGAAATAATACTGAGAGGGGGGGGGGGGAATCAGTATTATCACATTAATAAAACTTTTTCATTTCCATAAC
>APFE030373482.1:0-20602 GCA_000404065.3 Pinus taeda
AAACATACACAATACATAAGCTCCTCTACGTTGATCATCAATATAGCAGCATCAATAACAATAAAACATCAACAGCATTCACACATTAACACAATATGTATCCCGGGGAAAGCATGTCGCTAAAAACCCCAAATATCTGTATATTAATGATTGAGTCATGTAACATTACACAGCATAATACTTCTCGCAAGTATCTCCACCTCTGGTACACACAATACAACTCAGATCTGATCTTCAAATCTCTTCCACTGCTTGCCTACCTCCACTGCTCAATACCTGCATGAGAATGAAATGATAATGGCTCAAGAAAACTCGTATTTACTTGGAAAAATCACGTGAGCACAAGCTACAATGTGGGTAAATACGTGGGCAAACTCATTGACATACTCAATCCCTTGATTGTGCAAGATCTGGTGCACAACTATAGTCACAACTGATAGCAATCTGATCCTCTAACACCTGTCCCTGCTGAACTGAACATGCACTGACATGCAACTGAGTTAACTGATGTATTCATTAGTTGTATTATGAGTTAATAACTTGTGAATTAATTAATAACTAATTCACCCAACTAATCTCTAGTCTATTTGCCAGTTAGACTAAATACAACCAGTTTAACAAAGCTAAACTGAACACAACTCCATCAACTGCACCTCCAGTCCACTAAACTCAACTCACTTGAGTTCTAACTGAAGTCCTGCATGCAAATATTAGTCATCCCATAGGTAACCACGTATTTCCTTCTGGGATCTGCATGTACCACATCCGTAGCTCATCCTGAAGTGCTCCAAGAGATAAGACAAAGTTTATAGTCTAAATACTATTATGAGCTAATAATATTTGACTGTTCTATATTTAGACTGAGCAGTCACTCCGGTGTGATCTAAAAATAGAATTCCATCTATTTTTCCAAACTTGATCAATTATCCATAAACAGCAACCTGAAATCCATAGACATGATCCATATGTCTAAAAATAGACATAGTCTAAAAATAGACTTGCGCCAAAAATAGCCTGCGGGCCCACTTAGTGAAGGCGACTCCTTTCCACTAAGCTCCATCATCTTGTTGCATTCTCAACAAGCATTTCTTGTTGCACACTTTTCAACAATAACCATTTTTACTGTTAACTCCAAGAATGCCCGTGAAACACGATCTTCTACCAACGCATCATCCATATTGGGCTTCAAATCCTATGTTACCTCAATTCATAACCTTGTCAAATCTGGTCATCCATCGAAATGCATCTCAACTATTGATCTGGGGGTCCCAGATCCTACATTCATTCTTCATATCAGCCGGCTAAGTAGCGCGACATTCACCTGTCCGATGTGAGTAGTTTTCTCTCTCCCTAGTCAGACGCATGGCGATCGCTGCGTGGCATCGAGCGGAACTCGACCAAAACCGTTTACTGCTCGAAGCCCCTCCGATATTCTGCCGGTTTTGTGGAATCTTGCTTCGATGGAACCAAAACAATATTTTTCCACATTTTACAATTATTTTGGGTTCGAGCACTCAAGGCTTTCCTTCACTGAGAGGTTTTCCCTACGATATGCGATTAGCGACTTGTCACTAATTGCATATCGAAAACTACCTCCGTTGCTTAGAATTATCCATGCATTTACTAGTTGGTGTCAGCACGTGTTACCATGGTCCTCTACTCTGTGCGCTAGATTGACAGCCCTCGTTGATCCGTGCTGACCGCAATTTCGCAATTGTCATGAGGATTCCTCCTGATAGCTTGATCTTCACAAGATTTGTAGCCTTTGGCATAATTTTTGAAGAGTTCATGAAAACTTAGAGAGTGTTCTAGGATCCAATTTGGATCATAGCCTTCCCACTGAAAAAGCTTTTGGACCACCAAAATTTGGTTTTTAAGCATCAATCAAGTGAGGGTATAGATTCCTTGCTTGCCCAATTTCTATCCATTTTGCATTGCTTGGTTTTGAACCTTTGAGTCTAATCCTGAGGTACTCAACATCCCCTCTACACGTAGTTCTCACCTTCTTGTCCAGAACTATATCTTCCTGCAATTCATTGAGATATTCAAGCAATAGATCATCAATAGAAGGCAATTGACTCTGCTCTTCAGGATCTTCAATCAATGAAGGTTCAAATAGATGTGGATGTAAGCTAGAAAATCAAGGTGAAAAGGATTCTCACCAATTTTCTCAAGTATCTTGAAAGGTCCATACCTTATTGGCTTAAACTTCTGACCTTCACCTTGCATTCTGTCTTTGCTGATATATAGCCAGACTTGATCACCAACTTGGAAACTATGCTCAATCCGATGCTTATCATGCCTTGACTTGTACTTGGCTTGGCTCTTTTCCAGCTGTTCCTGTACTTCTTGGTGAATTTCCCAGATTTGTTCAATGAACTTAGTTGCTTTGTCCACATCGTTGTGCCCATCAACCACTATGTCTTTACCAAAGACAAAATCCAAGGGAGACCTTGGTGTGAAACCAAAATAGGTCTCAAGAGGAGATATTTGTGTAGAAGAATATTTAGCACAGTTGTAAGCATGTTTCACATAACACAAATGTTCATCTCAAAGCTTGAGATGCTTGCTGCAATAGCCTCTGATAAATTGGATCACTATCCTGTTGGCCACTTCTATTTGGCCATCTATTTGTGGATGAAAGGTTGTGCTCTTCTTTAATCTGGTGTCCATCAATTCCAATAGACTTGACCAAAATTTCCCAACAAATCAAGAATCTCGATTAGACACAATGGAAATGGGCAATCCAAAATGAACCCATACATGCTGAAAGAACAATTTTTTTGTTTGCTCATCTGTAATCTATTTATTAAAGGGTATTAAAATACACATTTTGCTGAACCTATCCACAATAACATATAAATAGTCATGACCTTTTCTAGATTTAGGCGCCCCCCCAACAAAGTCCATGGACACACTTGCCCAAGGATGAGAAGGAACTGGTAGTGGAGTATACAAGCCTAGTTTTCTATTGTTGGGCTTGCTTTTAGCACACATGGTACACCCTCTTACATATCTAGAAACTGTTTCATTCATTTTTGGCCAGTAACAAAATCATTGCAGCTATGCCACTGTTTTACTTACACCAAAGTGACCTGATATTAGAGAAGTGTGTGCTTCTCGAATTATCTTTACTCTTTCGGTTTGAGGAATGCATATCTTTCCAACATGATAATCCAATTCTTCTACTTGTTTTCCATGACTTAAAGTTGCATATACATCTTTAAAATCTATATCTTGAGCATATTGTTCAATGTAGCCTTCATGCAATACTAAGTTATGCTCAAGTATAGTAGATGCATTTATGATTGTTCTGGACAAATATCTGCAACTTTATTGTGTATGCCCTTTTTATATCTGATGACAAGATGAATTTTTTGTAGAAAACCCATCCACCTATAGTGTCTTGATTGCTGCAACTTAGTTTGTGAGTGTAAATATTGAAGTGGTTGATGATCAGTATGTATAACTGTCTCTTTTCCCATTAGATAATGTTTCCACTTTTTCACCCTTTGTACTAATGCATACAATTCTTTATCATATGTGGGATAATTAACTATTGTAAAATTAAATGTCTCAGAATGATAACATATGGGTTTACCGTGATGCATCAACACTGCTCCCATAGCATAGTCACTAGCATCCATTTCAATCTCAAAGGGTCTTTGAAGATCAAGTAGTGCTAGCACTGGTGCCGTACTAATCTTTTCTTTTAAGGTGTCGAAGGCTTTTTGCTGTTTTCCTCCCCACTAAAACACCTTGTTCAATCCTGTTAAAGCATATAAGGGAGTTGCAATCAAGGAAAAGTTAGCAATAAACTTTCTCCAGTACTGTGCTGCTCCTAGGAAGCTTCTAACTTCTGTAGCAAATTTGGGTTTAGGCCAGTTTACAATGATTGCAACAATAGAGGGATCTATCTTCAATTCACCACCCCCTACAATATGACCCAAATAATTCAAAGATGTTTTGCCAAATTCACATTTTGATAGCTTAACATAGATATTTTCTCTTTTCAAAACATCTATAGTTTTCTCTACATGCTTCAAATGTTCTTCCCATGTTTTACTAAATATAAGAATGTCATCTGGATATACAATGACAAAATCATCAATAAAAGGCCTGAGTACATCATTCATTACTCTCATGAAAGTAATAGGAGCATTAGTTAAGCCAAAAGGAATAACTAACCACTCATACAATCCCTACTTTGTTTTGAAAGTAGTCTTTCATGCATCTTGTTCTACAACTCTGACCTAATGATAGCCACTATGCAAGTCCAATTTGGAAAAGTAAATAGCTTCTTTCAACTGATCTAGTAGATCATCTATGCGAGGAAGGAGATAACGATTCTTTATCGTTATTTTATTCAGTGCTCGGTAATCAATGCACATTCTCCATGAGCCATCTTTCTTTATCACCAAGACAATTGGAGACTCACATGGTGATGTGCTAGGTCTTATAAACCCTTTCTCAAGTAGCTCCTATACCTACTTCTTGATTTCTACATTCTTTAAAGTGGACAACCTGTACATTCTGATGTTAGGCAATGGAGCATCTTGCTGCAAATTAATATCATGTACTATTTCCTTTTTAGGTGGCAGACTTTTAGGTTCTTGAAATAGTATATCATATTCTAAAAAAACTTTTTCTAAATCAGCTTGTCATTTAGCATTATAGCCTTCAAATACATTGGTTTTATCAAGTTTATTTTCCTTTATAACCATCAGTAAAAAAAAATTGCATGAATTTACAATTCTTTTCATCTGCCCTGAGTTTATGAGAGTATAATTATTCTTGAGTTTATGAGCTCTTATAATATATTTGATTCCATCTTTAATGAGTTGATACTTGTTTTCAGCTCTATAGAAAATTTCTTTTCTATCATACAAGTAAGGACTTCCTAAAACAATTCCACATATATCCAAAGGAACTATATCTAACTCAACCTCATCTACAAATGCTAACCTAAAAGAAAACCTAGGTTTACATTGTCTAGTCACTTGTAGCTTTGCTTTACCACATAACCAACCCAATGGATATGGCTTCTTGTGAGGTGTGGTTAGTAATCACAGCTTCTTTACAATTGCTTCAGAAATTAAGTTTACTTGTGAGCCACTATCAAACAAAGTATCAATCTTTTGATGCTTGGAAATAACTCTAATATGAAAAAGCTCATGTCTTTTCCTCTCATTTTCTTCATTATTAGTAGATTGTGCAGAATTACTAGTAGATGCTTTAGAATTTTTACCTTTTCTACCTATGGCTGTGATTGTTGTTTCACCCCTTGATTCTAACCCCAAATCTTTTTGAATAGCTGCAACAGTCTTCTTCTTTTTTCCATCGAACTTCTTGGGTCTTAGCTCAAGATGCAGAATCCAGTAGTGTTCATCATCATGCCCATCCTTCTTACAGTGAGTGCATGAAGATTTGGCCTTTTGTACAATATTTGTCTTCCTCTCTTTCCATTTCTACTTTCTCTTTTCCTTGTTCCTTCTTGCAGTGGGTTTTGATGATCCCCCAAATTCTGGGTTCACATTCTTGGCTCTAGCCTCTAGATGTGTAGCCTGAATAGATACCTCATCTATGCTAGTGGGATTAAACATGAGAATGGTGTGCTTTAAATAGCTATGTAGACTACCTATATACTTCAGGAGAGTTTCAGGTGAGTCTAAAGAAATTCCGAGAATCAAAGATCTTTTTCTAAATTTTTGGGTGTAGCCTTCTACACTTTTCCCTTTTAATTGTCAAAGAGTTTGCCAACTCATCATAGCTTGTTGCATATAAGCTAGTGGATAGAATTGTTTTTTAATTGCAGAAACAAATTCACTCCAAATAGAAAGGATTTTACCATGCTTCTTCATGTTAGCTTGTGTCTTGCCTTCCCACCATACCAAGGCAGTGCCTCCAACACGTAGGCTAGCCAGCTGAATCTTACTTTTTTCTAAATCAATGCTCTGCACGCTGCAATACACATCAATCTATCTAATCCAATTATCCAACTTCTCTACATTCAACTCTCCATCATATATTGGCAAACCAAATTTAACATCTAATTTAATCAAAGATGTTTTCTTTTTATCTTTAGGGCTATTAGGAGGTGTGGGAAGTTTTTCTTCTTTCCCTTTTCCTTTAGAATGGTCATTGAGGAGAGATTATTCTACTCCTTTATCTTGTTTGGAGGTTGATGAATCTTCATCTCTACCTTTCTTAAATTCACTATACATTTCTTCTACCATGGCTCTGATGGTCATGAAACTATCCATGAATTGGGAGTCTGATTCCAAGGGACTCTCTTTTGCCATTTCCCTCTTAGGATAGACTCTTCCAATTTCTGGGTTAGCTTCAACCAATTCTCCTTCTCCTGATTTGAGCTTTGTCCTAGTTAGCATTCAACAAAAAAATATAGCACAAGCTTTTCTAACCTTAGCAACCTATAGCTCTGATACCACTTAATCTAAAATTGATCTAAGACAATTAATAAGGTATTACAGACTCATGTGCATGGATGTGCCTATGTTATTTTATGTAATGGATCAATAAGATTGTGAAATACACAAGCAATGAATCAGTTAAGGAAAACATAATAAGCAACAAATATAAACACAAGAAGTTTAATAAGGAGTTCACCCAATATTCTTGGGCTATGTCTCCTGGTCCAACCTTCATTGGTGGCCTCTCTATTATGTTTTTAAAGCAGAGATTTTACAGTGATGAGCTCAATTTGAGTCTCAATCAACAAGTATAAATTAGTAAGACTGTACTTGGATCCCCCAAGTATTTGGAGTACATTGACTCTCCTTACTGACTCTTGGCCCCTATGGGTCACAGTGGTATGATCCCAATCTGAGACTCATACATGACAGGCATTACAGAGGGGTGTGCTTGAACCTCTCAAGCCCTCTCTAGAGTACACAGACTCTCTAACTCTCTCCGTCTCTGTCCTGACTCTAGCTCGATGCTACCTTTGCTTCTTTAGGTCAGCTTGGCTTCTTCTCACTACTTTTGACTTATTGCCCTTAACTTAACTTGCCTCTGCTTTCTGTCAGTTTGTGGCTTTAAAGCCAATCTGCTTCCTAACTATTCATTTTTGCTTCCCAAATTTCCTATTCCCATGCCTCTGCCCGTTGAATCCCTCTGTCCTATGTCATCAGTCACTATATAATGCCTCACATGGAGGTGGCCACCTATTTCGTAACAGATAATTATCAGTTCTCTTGGACATACTCGAAACGATTGTTTTTACCATTAACTTGAAGAATGCCCGCAAAACATGATCTTCTACCAATGCATCATCCATATCAGACTTCAAATCCTATGTGACCTTGCTTCATAACCTTGTCAAATCCGGTCGTCCACTGGAAAGCATCTCTTTTGTTGATCTGGGGGCCTCGGATCCTACAGTCATTGTTCATATCAGGCGGCTAAGTAGCATGACATTCACCCGATTGATGTGAGTGGTTTTCTCTCTCCCCATCGAGATGTGTGGTGATCGCTGCATGGCATTGGGTGGAACTCGGCTGAAACCACTTACTGCTCGAAGCCCCTTCGATATTCTGTTGGTTTTGTGGAATCCTGCTCCGACAGAACCGAAACGATATTTTTCTGCATTTTACAATCATTTCAGGTCCGGGTGCTTGGGGCTTTCCTTCACTAAGAGGTTTCCCTGCAATATGTGATTAGCAACTTGTCACTAATAATATTGAAAACCACCTTTGTTGCTTAGAATTATCCCTGCATTTGCTGGTTGGTGTCAACATGCGTTACCATGGTCCACCGCTCTACGCGCTAGATCGACGACCCTCGGTTATCTGTGCTAACTGCAATTTCACAACTATCATGGGGATTCCTCCTGATAGCTTGATCTTCACAAGATTTGTAGCCTTTGGCATAATTTTTTAAGAGTTCATGAAAACTTAGAGAGTGTTCTAGGATCCAATTTGGATCATCCCCTATATACAATTCATATATACTCATAGACTTTTAAATGTAAAGACAAGATATCTGCTCCTGAAACCCTCATAGGCTGGTGAAGGTTATACGATATGAAACTAATGTCATAAAATCTTCTCCTACACAAATACCTCACTCCTAGCCATCTTAATCCAAATCCTTACACACAAGCAATGAAAAACAAAGAAAATATTTCCTTTTGTAGAGGGAAGATTAGCACATATAAAACATAACTATATAAACCAAAATAGAATAAACACAACAAGTACATGGGAAGGGATAATAAATTTTATTAATCAATCAAATGAATACAATAGTGTACCTTCAATAAGTGAGACATCCATGTTGGGATGGGGTCCCTGGGTCAATTTTGTTAAGTTTTAAGTCAATTTTGCATTATCTTTTGTAGCGAATGTAAAGTCTCCATGAAATGTTGAAAAGTGGAGCGCAAACCTAGTAGAAGTCAAGGGGGCTTTAGTCCCTTAGCTAGGTAGGTGATAGAGTTTTTTTGAGACCAACCCATGGTCTGCGGACCATGGTATTGTAAAGAAGATGTTATAAATAGATGATTCATAGTGAGTCTAAGGATCAATCAAGTAGAAAAGAAGCATTGTAAGGGCAAGGTGTTAAGGCAGGGAATGTCAATTTACTATACTTAGGCAAAAGGGGAAGGCTCATGTCGCTGAGTGGATGGAGACCTTGATAAGTCCACAAACTAAGTACGTGGGCCCCTGCAGCTGAGTGCATAGGGATAAAGAGTCTATATATGTATGCTTATACTTAATAAAGACTGTTTTGGGCTGAAAATGATGCATCTGCGTTATTTTATTTACTTTTACTAAGTTTATATATCTTTGCTCTATAATCTGTTTAACATGAAATAATGCTTATTTATTGCGCAGAACTGGTAGATCTGCAATATTTATTCATGACAAGTATAATTAAGTACCTTTGTGAAGATTTGAAGGTCATTTAGATAGAGTTGTAGTATTTATCTATTGAAAGAATTAGATCTCTGTGAAAGCAGATCTGAGCCACAAGGGTATCAGGAAACCATCACACAGGCCTTTGGATGTAGAAACCTAGTTCTAGCATCCCTCAATACTACTTTGGATGAGACTGCAACCTGCACTACGTGGGTTGTTGCCAAAAGGGTCGACAGTTTAGGGGCTTTTTGGTTGGCGTAGTTAAATATGAACCCAAGTCAAGCCCTATCAAGCCAACAAATGGTTTAGTTACTGGGACTAGGATCTATCTAAGGAATGTGTGATGTCAAATAAGTGGTTTCCTACTAAGAAGGAGATCGAGAAGTGGATTGATCAGAAGTTGCATGTGTTTGCAACTCAGAAGAACAAAGTCTTTTTCTATTTCTTCCCTTGTGAATTGCATGAGTGGCTCTTTAAATTAGCTGATAGTCAGTGTATGTGGAGGCTTGATGGTCCTATTGTGTGGAATCCAGAGCTGGTGAGGTGCTTGGAAGCTTCAGGAAATAACATCACGCAAGTTGTTGATCATTGGATTGATCGTATCATAGGAGGATTCGTCACTAAGCTCATGATTTATATGACCATATGTTATAGCGAAGCAGAGTGCATGCTCTTCAAAGGACCGTGAGGTAAGTATTTAAAATATATGAAAAGTTTGATTAATATGTTTTTGTGTGAAAAATGGGTTATGCCATTACCTTGATGTTTGGGACTACGCGAAGTGGAAAACCCTTCAGAAGGAACAGAGAATTGGGCTCTGAATATAGTTCGTTATTGGGATCCTCTTCAAGCGAAAATGAAGGAACTATTCTAAATACACCGCGAAGTGCGTTGCAGTTGGTAAGTCAAGATCCTGACAATACCTCATCCATCTACTCCACCTACGTCACATACACTTACACCTTCACCTCCACCTCTGCCTCAACCATTCAACATGGAAAATGCAATGAAGATGCTGATATTTAAAGGAGTAGGGAGTGAATACCTTGAGCAATTCTGGTTTGTTGCAAATGTTGGGTGGAAAGACCAGCAGATCACTGATGATAATTTAAAGAACGTGCAGTTGGTCACAGTGCCGCAGGATAGGGCACTGACTTGGTATATCAAGTTCTCTTAAGACAGACCCGACACAACGTTGGAAAAGACACATCAAGCATTGAATAGTGAGTTTAAGAAGTCTACGTCTCAAGTGCACTCTGTCATAGAGTTTAAGGAGATACAACAAATGGTAAATGAATCCTCGTGGGATTTTGATCAGAGGCTAAAATTCCTAATCCGACAGGCTAATATGAACATCATGGATGATCAACACAAATACCAATACATTACTTCATTGTTGCCTCACCTAAGATTACCATTATCACAACAGAAGACAGGAATGCAAGTAGAGGCTGTGGAGATTGTGATGAGGTTGGAAGCCTTGCCAGCATAAGATACGAATGTTGGAGTACAATACATTCAGTCACAACTCACAAGTCTGCACATGGAGTTCAAGAGCTTGAAATTAGGAAAGGAAGGTGAGTCGGAGGTGCGCATTGAAGTTTGATGTATACAAGGCACATGGTAAGGATGATTGCCTTGTGTATCAGAATTACCTGATTGGAGGAGGTCCTATGCCTCTGAAGCCTGAAAATATCATGGAATGAGCACGGAAGTACCATTATGGTACACTATTTATTAGATAGCTAGGAAACACACAAATGATAATTGTCACCTCTTAAAGAAGTTTGTTTAGACAATGCAACAATTGTTTTGTACCTTCTATAAATCAGTTCGACATGATGAACAAAACTAATGAAGGTATGAATCAATGATGGAGCAAACTCCTAAGTATTGGATGCAGGTAGAGAATCAGCCTCGGGATCAAGGCATGGGTGTTGCACGCAGAGGATTCCAAGGTCATGGAAGAGGAAGAGGAGGAGGGGTTGGCAGAGGTCGCAGACAAGTTATTTGTTATAACTATGGTGGAGATGGAAATTTTGCATGCAACTGCCAAAACTCAACGCATCCATCTTGTCAATATTGCAGACAGTTCGATCATGTGATAGAAGATTGTCCATTATTGATTGCCAAGATGCAGGAGAAGAAGATGCAACAACCTACATAGAAAATCTACATGATGAGGGTAGAGCCTTGCGAAGAAGACCATAGTATTAATATCATAACACATAGTGGTGTGGCTACATGAGAAGATAAACAAAAGCAACTAGAAACTGAGGGATGGGTGTGTAAGGCTGCTGAAAAGGAAGTTGGGTTTTACCTCAACTAGGCTAAAGAAACTTTCATGGAAGCTATGAAGAACTTTGTTGAGGCTTCTATGTTAGGGAGTCAAGAAAAACTAGTTTCAAATAATGAAGTGTAGGACATGGATCCGTTGCTATTAGTCACTTTTCTAAAAACTTGTATGAAGTTGTTGCAGGATAAGAAGGTAGTGGAAGGGCTTCAGGAGCTAATCAATAATGGCACAGGAAAAATTAATATTCCTTCAAAACAACGCGATGTAAGGAAGCTAGGTAAACATAAGGAACTTGAATTGACACTGTGTGCTATGCTTGCCCATTGGTGGGGTACGCATAAGGAAAGCTTCACTGACTAGAAGGAATACAAGCGAATGATGCAATTGAGGTTTGGATACACTAATACCCATTGTTGGGTCACCCAAATACCATATTTTTACCAACCTTTCACTTCACTTTTAAACCATATTTATCCTTCCCATACCCTTACATTAAATTATTTCCATGATTACATTGGGTTTAGACTTATTAGTTTCCAATGCATATGTTTTAGTGTTTTTAAGTGAATTTATGATCAAATTTTGGAAAAATAACATGTTTTCATTTATATATGGAAGTGGGATGAGTTTAATGATGTTTGTAGGTGTATTTGAAGACTTCAACAAAGTCATATTTGACCACCAAGCCTCAAATTCGAATTTCTTCTTCGACCCCTTGAAGATTTGATGAATATTTGTGAGATTCCTTCAAGCATAATTTATGGAGAAGAATCATGGAACTTTTGATGAGATTTCTTATCAAAGATATTAGATATTTGTGAGAGGATTTGTAGAGATGTTACTTGCTAACTGTTAACACATGGTTGTAACCACATGAGACATTTGTGGATTTAGGAGTGATTTGTGGATCTCAAATCTTTGTTAGTTATATCAATTATATGTATAAATAGGATTTCCTCCTCCATTCCAAGAGGAGGAATCTTGGAGCATCTATCCAAATTACGATGGAATAGAATAAAGCTTCATTTTACCTAAATTTTCATTCTATATTTTTTTCATGTAAATTTCTCTAATCATTTAGATTTTGGAATTGATCTCTTTTCAGTGACTAGTTGGAGTAAGGAAGGACAACTCAGGCCTCCAAGTTGGAGCCTCTTCCTTGTGAACTAAGAATTGGACTGAAATCTATTTCTATGCATTCATCTTTTCTTACTTTCTTAAATTTATCTAATCATTCATATTTTGGACTTGACCTCATTTCAGTGATTAAGTTTGGATAAAGAAGGACAACCTAGGCCTCCAAGTTGGAGCCTCTTCTTTGTGGACTTGGGCTAAAATCTCTTTTCATCTCCATTTTCTTTCTTAAATCAATTGTTATGATTTATGGTGTGTTTGGTTTTAGTTGAAAAAGAATTCAAAGGAAGGACAAACATGATCTATAGATATAGATCGTCTTCTATGTTGATTCTGATTTAGTTAAAATCATTATTTTCTTATTTATGCATGTAGATCAAGTTTTCATGGATTTACGAAATAGTTTGTCACTTTGATCTTAGGAGAATTGAGTTCACTTCAAATGGATCAATGAAGAATTTATTTCATTAAGACCAAGTTTTCTTAGCTTAGAGACAATTTCCTATTCCTACATATATTTTGTTGGCATCATCGCAAGCTTACAAGTATCCCTGGTTGATAATTTAATGAAAGCAATTTAAGCAATTGAATTTCCCAGCACCCAGATGACTGAGAAATATAGAGGAAAGGTTGATCCGCATGAGCACTTCGCGCGGTGGACTAAAGCTTGGGAAGAAGAGCCACAACTATAATGGGTGCATATATTCTATCATACCCTTGATACTATCCCAGTGAACTGGTATGGAAACAGAGCTATGCCATGGGATGGTTGAATGGGATATCTTAAGGGAGAGTTTCTTATTAAATTTCATCTTTGAGGATGTATTTGAGTGCATTGATAAAGTGCCCCAAGAAATTAAGGTCGTTATATTTAGAATGTCAGAAGACCAATAGAATGGGTTCAACCAGACTGGAGTACACAGTTGCGCCATGCGGTGGAATGCTATAATGTGACTACAAAAGAAGAAAATGATGATCTGCGAAAAATCAATATTCCAGAGACTGAAGGATAGTGCAAGGTTGAAGGACCTAAAGCAGAGAACCCAGATATATCATAACCTTTGAAGACCGGGAAAGTAAACATTGGATCCAATGCACAACCTAAGTTTTCAAAGATATGAGATTATTGGGATGAAGATACAATTGATAAATTACAGAGCTACTGCGCGAATACCAAAACTTGTTTCCTACCAAGTTCTCTAAACTAAAGGGAATAGTAGGGAATCTGGGATTGATGAAGACCACTTTAAAGCCCAATGCGAAGACCATGAAATAGAGACCTTATTGGCTGAATCCCAAGTATAAGGAAAAGGTGTGCAAAGAGCTAGACAAAATGTTGGAACCAGGAATTATTGAGCCAGTAGAAGAATTTGATTGGGTGAGCCCTATGGTAGTTCAAGAAAAGAAGCAGCAGTGTGAAATCAAAATATGCATAGACCTGATGGGTTCTCAGGGTACCATCAAATTAATATCGGGTTGAAGGATCATAGCAAGATGACATTTGTAATGGAGTGTGGATGCTTCCAGTACATAGTGATGCCATTCAGACTGAAGAATGTGTCCGCAATCTTTTCAAGAGCTGTAATTGTAGAGTTCAAAGAATTTATCCATAAATTCTTAAAAGTGTATTTCGATGACTGGACTATGTTTGGATTGGTAAAATGCCATGTTGCAAGTTTGTGCGTCATGTTGGATACTTGTCGTCGATACCAAATTGCTCTAAAATTGAACAAGTGTATCTTTCGTGTGCCTTATGGGATATTGTTGGGTCATGTGGTCTGCAAGTAGGGATTAACGGTAGATCCTACGAAGATAACAGTGATTGCTAATTTAGAAGTGTCAAAGAATGTAAAGTAGTTGCGTGCAATGTTGGGGCACATTGGCTACCATAGAAAGTTCATCAAAGCTTGTGCATAGATAACCGCGCCAATGGAAAATTTACTAAAGATGGATGCCTCTTGTATTGTGTTGGGTGTGGTATTGAACCAATCCAGCAAAGGTGAGATAGGTCACCCTATAGCCTTCATGAGTAGGAAATTGTCAAAATATGAGAAGAACTATTCGAATACCAAGCATGAAGGATTAGTGATGTTCTATGCACTATAGAAGTTTAGACATTATTTATTGGGCACACATTTCCAAATGTATACATATCACTCTGCTCTCAAATACCTGTTCAAAATGCCTGTGTTGGGGGGGAAGATCTGTAAGTGGTTATTACTATTTCAGGAGTATGACTTTGAGGTGATTGTGAAGCTTGGCAAGTTGAATGCGAGACCGAATCATCTATCCAGAATTGAGATAGGAGAAGAACCAACTAGTTTGGAAGAAGGGTTGCCAGATGTGCAGATCTTTGCAGTACGGGTCACAGATGATCACTTTGCTGATATAATTCAGTTTCTAACTATTGGAACAACCACGGAAGGATATTATACTCAAAAAAAGAAGGGATGAGTCTTGGTCTAGACTCGAAACGTCAACGAATGTAAAGATGAACACTGTGGATTATCCGAATTCATCTCAGAAACCACACCACAGTAATCTACAATCCAAAAAAGAAGGAATTAGTGGTCTGTGTTGCCGACTTTCTTATGATTGTGGGACACTTGTATAAGATGGTACTGATGAAATATTGCGCTGATATGTTCTGGAGTTTGAACAGTCTAACATCCTTGCCGAAGCACATGGAGGAGTAGTTGGAGGACACTATGCAAAAGATTTTGCGCACAGGATTATGGTGGCCAATGCTACATAAGGATTCTAAGGCATACTAAAAGGCATGTGATCCATGTCAGAGGATGGGAAAGCCATCACAAAGGGATGAATTTCCCTTGAATCCTTAGATTTCATTACAGGTGTTCAACAAATGGGCTATTGACTTTGTGGGTCTGATACAACCCCTAGGGGAAAAGATGGGCACATGGTATATTATCACTGCAACTGAATATATGACGAGGTGGGCAGAAGCATAATCACTGAAGAACTGTAGCGTTGTTATAGCCACGAAGTACCTATTTGAGTATGTCTTGACAAGGTTTGGGTTTCCTAAGTTATTGATCAAAAACAGGGGGACGCAATTTCTAAATGAAACTATTGTCGTGATGCTTGAAGAATTTCAAGTTTATCATCAAAAGTATATGCCCTATCATCCTCAAGCAAATGGTATGAAAGAAACATTCAATAAAATCTTGGAGAACACATTAACGAAGCTCTGAAACAACAGAGAAATGACTAGGATGTGTGTGTTGGATACCTATACCAATAGGTTTCATATTTCATGATTGGATATCAAAGGTCCAAATATGCTCTACTTTGACAAATGCAAAGATCTCATATTTCCCTAAAAAGGCAATGTCTGTATCAGTTTTGATAAAAACTCAATTTTGATGGGTGGTCCAACAGTCTAATCTGGATCATGCCATCTTTTCAATTTCCATGTTGTAGAATAGAGAATGATATCTGTCCAAACTGTTTAATCTTGGCAGATCAGTAGCTAGGTAGAGAAGCTTAAGGTTCCCAACTGCTAAATCTGGGACCTTGGAAGGAATAAGGGTTGTACTAGATAGGAGATGCAAGCAAAAAAGCCAATGAAAAGAAAAGGCATTCAAAGGGTTTGCAAGTCCAAGTGCACCCTCCAAGAAGGAACAAAAAATGCTAGGAAAACTAGTTGGGTAGGTAGATGGGGTTGCAGAAATGGTGTCTCTTTCAAAATCAAAGTTGCTGAAACATCTACAGGAAGAGCAGCACTCTGGAGCATGACTAACTCCCTGTTTCTCATTTGTACATCACTCATCACTAACACCCTTTCCCCAAGTTGCACAGAGCATAGAAATCCAAATGTTTTATACCCTTATGGCTTTAAGCAGCCACATTTCTTGTGCAAAAGTCTTTTCATTTTGATCTACTCCTGATTTCAAGTTATTTTCAAATAAAACTTGGTTGAACTAGCCCTCATTCATATGTTCCCTCCATGTTAACAACTAACTCTACTACTCAGCTCCTTATACCCCTCTATCCCTATTATTATAAACACAATGGTGTATAAACCCCACAATGCATAAATATCCCCTCCCTAGCACTATAGCCATAATATTCTCTCCCTGGGACTTGAGTTGACACCTGATCAAGGTCAAGAACCCATGACTCACCTTTTGCTCCCCCTGAAACCAGTTTCCCTACCCAAAGTGCCATTTTGCCTTGAAAAACCTTTAAAAACCCATGAAAACGCTCAAAGGGGCGGAAAACATTGAAAAAACCTTTAAAAACCCATGAAAACGCTCAAAGGGGCGGAAAACATTGAAAAATCACCCCTCCCCGCCTTATCCTAAGGTCGGGGGTTATCTGCCTTTTAATATTTCATAAAACCTGTTTAAACCCCGTTTCCTATAGTTTCCGCCTTCAGAAATATTTGTGCCCAAACCTTATGCAAAACCCGAAAAACCCACAAATCCTAAAGTTCCTGACCGAATTATTTAAACGAATATTTTATTGCCCGGCGGGCCCCTTCCAAACATGTGCGACCCGTCGGAGGACCCGCCAGCCGTCCGATCTCAGCCGGTCAAGATCCAAGGGTGGGCGGTCGATATTGCGCCCCGATCTACCGACCGTTAACGTCCGGGGAAAGTGGTTTTGAGCCCGTACGAGGACGCGTGGCAGGCGCTGAAGCTGTTCGGAGCCCTCTCCCCGTTACCGCCTTTGCTCCAAAAGTGGTGCGGGGAACCCGCTTACCACCACTCCACTTACCGCTCTTCCCCCCACGTCACCACAACGTCACCCTAACGTCATCGCACTTCCGTCCGCCCACGCGCCCCGTCAACCTCCACGCTGTCTTGCCACCACATCATCCTGCCACCGTGTCCCGCCACCCTGGCCTTCACGTCAGCGCCACGTCACCACCGTACGACGGGCCCACCATAATGTCATGCTGACGTCATCGGCGGAAAAGCACCAATCGCGTTATTTTGCAAAATTCAACGTTATAATCGACCTAATAAGCCGTCTTCTGTCATTTTCACGTGATTAAGAGAAGGAGCCGTTAAAACAACCAGCTGCCACGAAAATTGATCCAGACAGCAAATTTGAAGATTCAGACCGTTGAAAGTCCAGAATTCACGGTGCCAAGTCTCCACAGCTCAGCTCGCAAGTGTCCAAGCTGGTTAGTCCAGGTATTTAGCCGGTTTTCCCACTTCGCCCATGCATTGTAAATTCTCTGTAAAATTCACCGTGTGGCACCATTAAAAACCTTCAAATTACAGTCCTGTCTGTCACACAAAGCCAGCCGAGTAACCCTCGCTACCCTAAAACTGTAATTCAGTGAACAAGTCCTCGTTTCGCGGGCCGAAAACCCCAAATCCTTCCCGAGGTACTAGGCATTATTCCCTTTTGCCAAGTACAGTCCACTTGCTATTATACCAGACAAACCTGAATAACCCTGCAAGTATTCACATTGACAATTCACACCCTGTGAATTCCACAACAAACAGATAATCCTGCCTGCAACTCTCTCTGCAAAGGAACACCTCACTGTGTTAACAGTTGAATTGAAGTCAAAAGCCCTTTAAACGCTGGTTGAATCTCTGCCCCTTTCTCCACAAACCAGCTTCTATCATGGCATCTCCTGCAACTTCATCCATCAGTATGGCCTCACAGAGTCAGACAAACAAACAACTGGAAGCCCTGACATTAGTAGATAAGGATAGTCTCATTGGAGACTTTGAAGGGAGCAGGGATTTTTTGCAGACCTTCAGTAGGTTAAGGGAAGACCACAAGGATGGACATGGCACATATGGGGTCTGGGAGTCAAACCTGCCCTACTACTGTCTCCCAGCTGTGAATGTTTTCCCTGAAATCGTTCACCTCTGTGCTGAACATTATGATGCAGAGCATAGAGCTATCAGCACCTCATCAGGGAGGATCCTATTTCAAATCAATGCTGAGTCCATCAACAAAATGTTACATTTTGATCAGACAGAGTTACTGATCCCATTCTCCATGAATCAGTTGATGGACGCTGGTGACAAATTGACTGATGAAGAACTACAGAAAATCAGCAGAAACTTCATGAAACCTGAATGCCAGACCACAGAGCCCCCTCCCTATCTGAATGATCAATTCAATGATGTGGGCAGGCTATTACTGGACATGATAGCCTATGTATTGGGGTACCAGAACAGTGAGCATGTGGACAGAGGCATGCTAGCAATGCTATCTGTATACAGCCCATATCAACCCCCTGCCAAAAAATACAACTTTGCCAAATTCATAGCCAACAGGATCCATGATCAGCTAACCAAAGTGGACAGACAGGGGGTCTTCAGGTATTCAGCCTACCTTTACCATATGTTCATGTACTATCACTCTGAAGCCTTCCCATGCTATGTCAGGAGGCTGGACCATACAGGGGAAAGAAGATCTGTTATATTCTGGACCTCAGTCTACCACAAAGTCACAATTTCACCATATACCTATTGCGAATTTGTTGACCAATTTGTCTACCCCCTCTGCTGCATGTTAATGAAGTCCCCACCGCCCAGAGTGTCCAGTGAGATAAAGAAAGCTCTGCAGCTTTCCAAGAAAAACAAGATAGGTGACTGGTACCTATATGAGCACCATACAGTCTTCAGGATCTATGGATGTGAGGTCTGCCCATATAGGCTCCCAAGATATGTGCCAATGAGGTTATTTGCACTTGAATATTATAGACAATTGATTCAATCAGACCTCACCCACTTCCATGGCTCCAAGAAAAAGGCTCACCTCAGCTTCAAAAGTGAAATGGGCCCTTTCATCATGAATAGAAAGGAAGGATGGGAGGACGCAGATCTGATCCTAAAGGACAAATACAAGCTATCTTATAGCTTTCGGTGGGTCCCTTATGACCCTCAAGGAGTCATCTCGGCTAGAAGAACTAAGTATAGGCTCCTAGCCATTAAGCATTGCCAATACCCTCATATAGAACAATATGCCAAGTTGCAAGAATGGCAACCAGACACTCTAGCTGAGAGTCTAACTGAGGAAGAGAGAATGCTTAAGAATGTCAAGGAGCTTGAAAAAACTATTGACCTAGATTATGTGCAGCAGGTACCCCTATTATTGCCTTACTCAGTAGGACAAGGGACCTCAGTAAAAACGATTGCACTTCAAGCACCTGCAACATCAACATCAGCCATGGATAAAGGTAAAGGCATATTGGGAGCAAAGACAGAGCAACAGACTCAACAGCAGGCAGGACAGCAGAAAGAGAAAGAAACAAAAAAGGAAAAGGAAACAGAGCAGGAGGCTCAGCAAAAAACAGGTCAGGAGGCCCAGATGGAGACAGAGCAGCACTCAGGCCAGCAGCAGAAACAAGTGGAAAAGCCACAGAATGGGCTACCAGAGACCCCTGCATTTCAAACTCCACCTCCTCAAACACAGCAGTCCAGTGCCCCAGTCTTACAGACCACGGCACATGAAGAAAGGGGAGTTAAAAGACACAGAGAAGAGTCCACTCCTCTCAGTGGACCTTCAGACCAGCCAGAGGCCAAAAGGCAAAGGGCAGATTCCCCTGAAGTAGAAGACATCACTGATGATGTCTTAAATAGTGAAAAAGACAAGGAGAGCAGCCAACAGACAGGGACAAGCTCCTTCCAGCAGGAGCAAAACTTACAAGTCAGTTTGGAGGTGGCCTCCCAATCCCAGCAGAGCAAGAAGCCTAAGAGCACCAAGGCTTCTTTTATAGAAATTAAGGCTCAAAATGAGCTATTAAGGCAGGAGGTGTACAAACAATTCATAGATGCTACACCGACCATGCAAGAAAGGCTGATGTCATTCTATGACATCCAACAAGAAAAGATGATCTTCAGCCACTTTAAACCCAAGGGGCCGCAGCCTAAAAGTGCTGCAGATTATATCAAGACAAGGGTGGAGGTCCTGGCCAGCAATATACATCCAATGGACCAAATTGAACTCCACAAGCAGGCTGGAGAAATGGTATATGCCACCCTAGTGGAAAAGGCCGCATTGGCCTATGGGCTGAAGGAATCATTAAAGAATACCAACACTCAGCTGGATGTGGAAAGAATGTCCTCCAAGGCCAAGGACACCAGAATAAAGACCCTCGAGGACATTATCGTTGACTTAGGACATGATCCTAATGACCCAATAGGAGTCAAAGCCCTCATGAAGAAAAAGGATGATGACCTCAAGGCACTAAAGAAGAGATTAAAGCTGCCACCAACTGAACATCCTCAGACGGCTGAGCTTCTATAGCAGAAAAAGATGGAGGATCAGCTAGACCTCCTATTACAACAGGATCAGA
>APFE030373486.1:0-40346 GCA_000404065.3 Pinus taeda
TTGTAAAGATTAATAATAATATTAACTAATTTATGAAAATTTGACCTGGGCCTCAAGTCAAAAGTTAGACGTTTATCTTGTAAGCCATTGGAGTCTCTGCTCAGACTATTTAACTTGCTGGACTGGATCTGTTTCTTCAACTTGTCTTGACAATGAACCACATTAGTTGGTTCGAAACGCGTCGAAAAAGGTCTTTCTATATGTGATTTACGTCGAAATTCTTCTTATAACTAGAATGAAAATATTGCCTCCTTTTCCTCCAGATGAAACATTGAGTCATTGTAAGAATAATAAGAAGCAAACTACCGAAACATGTACTTCGAAAGCTTCCCCTTCTGGAACTACATCTGAAATCAATAAACCAGAATCATCACTTCCCATAAGTATCGAACCTAAAATTATATCCCTACCAGCTAGTGAGTCTGATGCAGTCAAAACTGAAGCCCTTAAAACATTACAACCTGAGGTCATCGAACCTGAATTTCTAGATTCATATACTTTACAACTTGAGGTCATACAACCTGAGGAACCTCAACTAACTAAACCAATTAATTCAAGGCCTTCTTCTCTTCCACAACCTTTGTCTCAACCACAACCTATATATTTCGTTCTTGATGGAGAACAACTTCCACACGATATTTTAAGTATTGAGGAAATTAGTGAAGAAGGGTCTCCACCTTCATCTCCTATCCATTTATGAGGGACTCCTCTTTATCAAATCATCCTTTTCTTACGCCTCATACTCAAGTACAAGATCCTTCACCTAGGACTCCTCCTTTAAATTCATCTTTGAATTTCCTTTGGAAAAATCCTTTGAGAAGTTTAACCATGACTGATTCAATGACTGTTTCCCAGCTCGTGTCTTCTATCATGAGTGAGGCAATTAAAGTTGTAGATATTTCTATGTTTGTAACTTCACCATAAACCCATTTGTATGGTGGTCCAAAAATACCACCTCGCTACCAATCATTGTATGGAACCTTTTTTGGTGTGCCGACTAGTCCATGGACTTATCCCATTTCATATTCATCTAGAATGCTATATGGTACCTATTTAATGAGCACCTCACATACTATTCCACCTATTGCACCCCAACCTTCTTTGGGACAATAATATGGCTCATTTCTTAGTGGATTAGGACCTCTACAACAACCTACATCATCCTATACCAGGTACCCTCCTCCTGGGGGGAAGTTTCCTCCATATCCTCCTTATTCCCTGGCAGGGGGAAACATGTCGTTGGAATGTTTCCATCCGCTGATCAAATGCCACAAGTTGGTGCTCCATCCTATTCAAGTTATCTTCCTATGAGTGCTCCATTTCTAGGAATGGTTGCTAATCGTTGGCATCCTACATTTCTCATTCTCAACTTGTCTTGGTTACACCCCAGATTCCTACTTGCCAACTTGTTCAGTTTGTATCTCAACCTGCCCAAGTTTCACCTCAAGTGATTCAACGTATCTAGGTTGTATCTCAAATACAACATATTCCACCAGTATATTGGATCTCTCAAATCCCATCGACCCAACCTCTTCAAGGTGTGTTACAAACACCACCGCTTGGTCAGTCTATACCTCATATGGAAGTAAATCAAATTGTGCATGGTATGACCCAAGTACAAATCAGTCAACCCAATGTAGGGATGATGCAAAATCCCTCTGAACAACCATTCCATGATATTCCACAAGTACCTATTGGTAAAACAACTATTCCACAAATGCCTTATCAAGGCCAACATATTCAAACATGGCCATTTCAGCCTTATAAAGGTTTTCATGGAACTAGAAAACCTAGATACATTTATCCTAGTTATCAAAATCCTCCTTATCCTGGAATGCAAATACCAGTTGCTCAGTACATTCCATCATACCCAAGATATCCTCCACCCCAAGTTAAGCTTTACCTATAAGATCAACCTCCACAAGCATAATTTAGTAGGCAGTTGTCATTTGTTGTAACTCTTGAGTTACCAGATTTATCTCCACTAATGAATGATTCCATTTGTCATTCTCCTTGGTGGTTGTCTATTCCTACCAAATTGCTGAGTGACATTTCGAAATTTAACAGAAATTCTAGAGAAGACCCATCCACTCATGTTATGACATATCATTTATGGTGTTCCTCCAACTCCTTAAATGATGATTTACTTCATTTACGGAATTTCCAGAGAACTCTTACTTGTACGACAACTAAGTGGTATGTTGAATTATCACGAGCTTCATTTAAAAACTTCAATGCCTTGACAACTATATTTCTAACACACTTCCAAACACCTATCTATTACGAAACTAGAACTGATATTTTGACCTCTTTGAAAAGTCTAAATCCACCCATATATCTAATGGTATTCATGAGTGGAGGCATTGACGTCAATTGGTCAAAACTTTCATTCTTGATCAGTTATTGGCCAAATGGTTTATCAAATATTTGTTGTCGTCTATAACTAAAGATGTTACTAAAGGAGAATTCATTATTGAAGAGTAAGTCATTGCTCATGCCCAATATCTAGGTTTTATTTATACTCAATCGAGCACACTCTATGACAAGATACCCAATGCTTTGGAACCTCAACATATTGTTCCACCTGCTCCCACTAAAGAAACACATATGCAGATGGTGTGATTAGTTCTGCAATTCAACAGACAGTGAGTAAACTATCTGGTTCATCTCTTGTTATGACTACTCAGAACCCATCCTCTGTTACTCCTATTACTACTTCTAAGATTAATGTCATTCAATCTATGAAAGGAAAATATTAACAACCTAGAAGTAAGAAGAAAGGTAAAGGAAAGAAGAAGAAATACAATTCATCGCAGGAAAAACAAAATAGTCAATCTCTTGATGACAAACATAAACCCAGTTATCCTTGCCTTTTTTGTAATGAGGATCATTTTACTAGATATTGTCCACATCGGGAAGAAGTTAATCGATTCCTAAATTCGTCATCTAATGCAGCTATCATATTAACAGATACCTTTCCAAACCAGGAGATGAATATGGTTGCACGAGATCAAGCTTCCCCTTCCCAGGTAATTACGTTATCTTCCACCAAACATAAAGGTGATGTCATGGTGGCTACAAGGAATAAATACTATGGTAACCTGAATCCTTCGATGGGTAAGGCTAGTGATCAACCTTCTAGATCCACTCAATATACCTCAGATCATCCTCCAAGTGTAATACTAACTGAATTAACCATCAAACCTCCTAAAGGAAACATTCATAAAATAGCATTCAATCGTCGTGCAAGAGTTGCACAAAATTATAACATGGTTGAGGACTTAGCCCAAGCTCCCTCTACTTTGTCAACTCTCGAGGTATTGCGGAACTATCCTACTCAAAAGAGGTATTTACTTGCATCGATTGGAGGGATAGATCCTTCAGATTCAAATCTTTCCATTTTTTAATCACGAGAACCATACTCCTAAACTTCCACCCCAACTGGAATTCATAATCCAAGTTGGAGTAAAATTATCCATCAAACAATTTTATATGAAGGTACTTCAACTTGTATCATGTTGCTTTCATGTTGGAAATGTATCAGTTCTCCACATCTTAATCAGTCACCTACCATTCTTAAGGATTTTGATGGAAGAAGTCCCAAATCTTATGGGATTTTGAATTCATTGCAAGTAGAACTAGTTGGAAAAATAGTCTCAGTAGAGGTTGAAGTCATAGCTGGATCTTTGGATTATAACCTCGTACTGGGTCGGACAGGGATTTATGCCATGGAAGTTGTGGTTTCGACCTATTTTAGGATAATTTATTTCCCTCACCATTGGGGAATCAATTAGCTTTCCTTTTTTTCTATTAATTCCCAAACTACTAGGATAGTTCCACTTTTGGGTGAATCCCAATAAACTTATCAACACGTTGGGGTGGGATTTCTTAAATATTCCTCCTTAATGGGAAATTTTTCACTCCATCCTCATGACATTCCCAATCCAGATTCCTTTGTTAATATGATTTCCTATTGTACTATGCCGTCATATCCCTGGATAGTAGCTAACATTTATAATATTGATACATTCGGTGACCGTATGTCACTCAGTCCCGTTGAGCTTGAATATGAAGCAATTTATTCGGTCATTTTAGTCAATTCTGATATTAATTCCTCAATAAATTGAGGTTGACCATTCCCAAGATTTCAATTCATATTATGACCCTTTCACCGGTACATTCCACACCAATGAAAGCATCATGGAAATCATGATGTTAGACGAAGCACCATGGGATGATAATCATCATCACTCCTTATTACCTGAAACTTTTGAAAATAATCTTGGAGATGTTTATTCACCCAATATACATGAGATATTCAAGGATTCCATATAAATCCATGACGTAGATTCTGAGAAGAACTTAGAAAATATTGAAGAGACCATTCCTCTTTATATTTCAACTAAACCCGGAGTTATTGAAAATGTCCATATTGGCGTATCTTGTTCCCATGATGAGATCAAGATTTATAAAGCTATTTTTCAATAATTTCATGATGTTTTTGCTTGGACATATGAAGACATTCCAGGTATTGATCCAAATATCATGATACATGAGATTAAAAATGATCCAGATGCTAAGCTAGTTCGACAATGCCTACATCCATTTCACCCTAAGAAATTTGATGTGATCAAGGCGAAAGTTGAAAAACTTTTACATGTTAGTTTTATTTACATGGTTCTTCTTACAATGGGATTTCAAACATAGTCCTTATGATGAGTAAACAAGAAATGATTCGAGTATGTGTCGACTGTTAGGATATTAACCGTGCTTGTCCCAAAGAAAACCAACCAACCCCGTTCATCGACCAATTTTTTTATGTCGGACGTGAAATGTTTTCATTTATGGATGGATTTTCTAGTTACAATTAAATCAACATACTCTCGTCTGAAAAAAAAAACATAATATTTCATTTATTTGTCCATGGGGCATGTTTTCGTATCATGAGCTCCCTTTCGATTTGAAGAACATTGGTGCAATTTTCCAGAGGGCCATGAATTATGCCTTTCATGTTATCAAGCACATAGTACAACCTTATTTGGATGATTTACTAACACATTCCAAACATCATGAGGATCATCCAATGCATCTCAGAGTGATATCCCTACATTTTTGGTATTACAGCATCAGATTAAATCTGCAAAAGTGTGTATTTTATGTGCAATCTGTTAGACTTCTCAGATTTTTTGTGTCAAAATGAGGAATCTGCATCGATCCACTCAAACTACTGGTGATTCTTGATTTTCCTGCCCCTTCCTCACTAGTTCAGTTACAACGCCTCCACGAGAAGGATAAATTTCTACAGAGATTTGTCCCAAACTGTGCAGAACTTACAAAAGGATTCACTCACCTATTGAAGAAAGGGGTTCCCTTCCATTGAGATGATACATCCCCAAAGGTTGTTGATGCCTTGAAATGTGTCCTAGTTCAAGCACCATTATTGTATCCCCCCTAACTATCAAAGAGACTATTTCATATATCTCGTTGTAGTAGTTACCACCATTTATGTGGTGTTGGTCCAAGAAGATGACCTAGGCGACGAACATCCTATCTATTTTTTATTCAAAATTTAAATGACAAATAAATCAAATACTCTTACATCAAATCATTAGCTTTGGAAGTTATGCAAGTTTTCCATAGATTTTTCCACTATATGCTGCTTCGGAGGACTATGGTAGTTTCTAATTGTAACCCAATCACTTACATTTTGTCATGTCAGTTGATGGGGGGAAATACTCTAAATAGATCGTTATTCACCAGGAGTTTGATTTGAGATTCGTCAAATCCAAATCTAAGAATTCCTTAGTCTTCGTTGAATTGATATGCGACCTTCCCTCATCTGAAACTTAGTTGACATCTGATGATTTTATTCCTGATGAGTCACTGTTTCTGTTGATTCCTCTAATCTCTAGTATGGAGATATCATCATCTATCTCCAGACCCAAAATTTCTAGCCTAATACTTCTTGCTCTGATTAACGACGCATTTGATACCAGCGCTGAAATTATATTATTCTTGGAAAAACTCTATATTGCCATGCTGTCGATACGATATTTAGATCATGCCTCACTCATGAGGAGCCTAATAAATATTTGAATGCATGTCACGCTAGAGCATGTGGTAGGCATATGTCTGGCTATGCCACTGTCCAAAATATTTTACGAGCCAGTCACTTTTGGCCAACCATGTTTTGAGATTACATTTTTGCAATCCAAAAGTGTTACACTTGTCATATTTATAATCGTAAAGCTCATGCTCCACCTACTCCTATGCATCACGCTATCGTTGTTGGCCCTTTTACAAAATGGGGCATTGACTTCATGACTTATAACCCTCATTTAGTTGGGGGGCATGGCTACATTATCATGGTTGTAGACTATTTTACTAAACGGTGCGAAGTGATGCCTACATATAACAACAACAGTGAAATAGTTGCATTGTTTCTTTTCAACCATGTCATTTCCATATTTGGCGTGTTGCAAGCCATTGTTACAAACCATGGTAAACATTTATGAAATTACATGTTTGAACTTAGAGCCAAGTTGGGCCTTCATCAGGACAACTCAACTCCCTACTACCCACAAGCCAATGGGCAAGTAGAAGCCATTAATAAGGTTTGAAGACGATGTTGCAACACATGATAGGGATTCATAATACAAATTCATCTCATTATTTTTTCTGATTTGTGGGCGTACTGAACGTCTATCTGAACTATGACTATATTCACACCCTTTCATTTGGTTTATAGTCTAGAAGCACTTCTCCTGATTAAATGTTCGATTCCATCTTTAAAGCTTTCCATCGATCTTATTCCCACAACTTTTGCAAAAGAAGAGTGCTTTTTGTATCTAGCTTGCTTAGATGAGACCCAACTCGATGTTGCAATGGCCAACGAGGCTTACAAAAGTGCAACAAAGCACAGTATGACAAAAATGTTAAACCTCATGCCTTCTTGGAAGGTGGTCTGGTCCTTTTATATGATTAGCAAGCTGATAGATTAGGAGCTAGAAAGCTCGAACCAGTGTGGTTAGGCTCGTATATAGTCAAATGTTTACTTGCAAAAGGGGCTTATGAGCTCACTAATTTTGATGGAATCCTTTGGCACAACCCAGAAATGGGTTATAGCAAAAAAAACATTATGCCTAGATTACCTATGCATAGTCACTGTGTACATATTATATAGGTTTGTTAGTGTGTTTCCTTTAGAGTTTCCTACTGCCTATGTAAATCTTCAATTACATTTGATTTTCAGATGTCAATGTTCCCTTAGCCATATGTTGGTTATGTTGATGGCGTTAGTCATATTACTCAGAACCTTTCCTCAGTAGCATGGGCTATTTATGCTCCAAGTGGCGAGTTAATGAGTTTACAAGGAATTTTTATCGGTCGCTCAAATAATAATATCGTTGAGTATAGCACAGTGATCAAAATATTATCTGATGTTATTTCTCAGGGAATTCTCCATTTAATTAGCAGAATTGATTCACAACTCATAGTACTACATCTGAACAACATTTATTCAATCGTTGAATTGAGGCTTCTGTGATCCGTAACAATTATAAGAAGAATTTCGGCGTAAATCACATGTAGAAAACCTTTGTCGACGCGTTTCAAACCAACTAGTGTGGTTCATCGTCAGGACAAGTTGAGGAGTTAGATCATGGCTGCATATTAAATAGGGAGAGCAGATCTTCCCAACGGCTAGGTTGACTAGGTTGATCATCAACGACTATATAAAAAAGAGCTAGATAATATCATAATGTTAAAAAGTCAAAAGGTAATAAAAAATAATATTATAATTATAGTAATTAAATTTTCTATAATATATTATATATTTGAATGTAATTCCATTTTACTTTTAAAAAATCATATTATAATTATAGTAATTAATTTTTTTTCCTAATTAAATAATTATATATATTGATACAGACCAATGCACCTTCCACATTTCAAGGGGAAGAGATGGCCGTCGCTGAAGCTTGCCCATGCTTTGGTTATGGAACCACAGGTAATGAGGTCGTTGGCGGAGACGTTGCAGGGTTGGCCACAGCCCTTGCACTCCGATGGTCCGGCTTCAGGTGCGAGGAACTGGAGCGCTCTGTCGCTATTCGAATTACCGGCACGGGTTTGGCTATTCGGCCATACACATGGAAAACAACTGAACTCCCTGGCATTGCAGATTACCCTCGCCCATGTTATCACCTGTGTGTTGGGCCAAAGATGTCAATGGCAGATCTAGAGACGAAGCTCGCCAAAAGGCTTGAGAACAGAGATCTGCATATAAAAATAGCTTTTGGGTTCAGAAGCCTCCTAGGAGGTGGGATTTCGGCAGGGTTTGGCTTTGTCGAGTGCGCCAACATTGCCCCTCTTCTCACGTTTTCTGCATGCAAAGACGGGGGTCTCTCTGCTGCAGTTCTGTCCCATTTCTTTCCTGCATGGTCAAAACTCAGCAGATCTAGGACGGATCTACCCGTTTTATGCTCCAAACTGCGAAACAGGCGGCCAGATTTGGGACTACAGACAGATCCTTGGCGGCAGAACGAAGTCATCAACCCTAGATCGGGCAGAGTTTATGCAGATCTAGCTTTGCAAAAAGGAAAACGATCCAAAACGGAGCCAGATCGAAAACTATGCCATCAGCCAGAGCAGGTAACAAATCTTTGTTTTCAGATTCTGATTAATCCCCCACAAGGGAAAACTCGTTTAGTTTGGGTACATGCAGGAGACACTTCCATGCATCTGAAACAACAGATAAGGGCAGAAATGGGATTCCCAGTTCAGGCCCAGCATCTGGTCAGTGGAAGGCGGTCCCTTCAGGACGGTAGATCGTTGGAGAGCTACGAGATTGGACCAGGATCAATCATTACATTAAATCTCAGATTAAGAGGGGGGGCTCTGCATCAGGGACAGACAAGCACCTCAGGGGGAGACAAAGGGAATAAAGCTGCAGCCCAACATCAACCAAAGGGATCCTAAAAAAACATATTACAAGGCAACAGGAATACAGGGTCCGCTCCGGGCAGCAGGAATTCAGGGCCCTCTCCAGACCTCGGCGGATCCTTGCCTAGGCCATATATAGTTGATCAATCGGAAGAAACCCCAGCTTTAAACTTAGACTCATCAGGGATCGATGATGTCGTCAAGGACTATGAAACACAAGCTCTAATCTGCCGTTTCAATAGTTACTGGCCAAAACCCTTGGATCTATTCCATTGGATCTTCACCAGATGGACCATGGAATGTGATATCCACCTGTGTTCAAAAGGGTTCTTCATAGTAAAATTTACATCCAAGGAAGTCAGAGATACAGTCATAAGTTCAGGGCCATGGTTCTGGGGAACATCGGGGCTGTTTGTGACCCCATGGTTCCCAGATTTTGATCCAAATAAAATGACTGTAACCAAAATGCCAGTTTGGGTTAGACTATACATTCTCCCACTGCACTTTTGGCATGAACAAGTGCTGGAAGGTATAGGGAACAGCATAGGGAAATATGTCAAAACAGATCTGGAAAGGCTCGGTGAAAGGATCTACACTTTCGCACGGATCTGTGTGGAAGTAGATCTAAGTAAAGGGCTGCCGGACAACATCAGGCTGGTCTACAAACAACAGAACTGGCTACAGGTACTAGATTATGAAAACACCGCCTTTAGATGCAGGCTCTGTAGGCAGACAGGACACTTACAAAGTACATGTCCAGAAGCCAAGAATAAAAAAAAGCAGAAAGGGAAGCAGAAAAAAGGATGGCATTTCTCACCCCCAGATTCAGAGGACGAAGAATCAGAAGAAGCAGAGGAAGAGAACCCAGTAGAGAAAACCGAGGTATCTCAAGAAATGGAGAATCAGAAGGAAACCCCATCAGACAACAAGGCAGAAAAGTCCAGTATGGCTCCTAGCACGGGAGGCAACAAACGACACCATCACTCAGACACGTCAGATTTAGACAAAGAAACTAGCCATCAGAATACAGAAACATAGATAGTCATTGCATCGATCGAGCCCTCTCAAGGAGAGTGGTGTAAGGTCGAAAAGAAAAAGGGGAGAAAAACCTGAAGCGTGAGCTCTGCTCATTGCCGGAATTCAGTTTTTTCTGCCCTTACTCCTCCTTCCTCTTCTTCTTTTCTCTTTTTCTTATTCTTTGTGCACGTTAGTTCGCTAATGGTGCGTGGGGTGCGAAAGCACTTGAGCCCTTGCGGCAGCTTACGACATGTTTAAGTACATCTGCTAATGTAACTTTTCATTATTTTTTAATAAAAAGTTACTGTTTTTTTCTTTGGAAAAAATAATTATATATATTATAATATATTATGTATTCGAATGTGGTTCCATATATTATTCTTTGGTTATTAATATATTTAATTCCTTTTTTATTCATAAATTTTTCTTTGGCTATTAATTTATTCAATACAAAGTCTAACTGTGATACACATGTTTTTAAGGGTTCGCCTTCTAGAACGACATTTTGATTACATTCAATAGCAGCATACTCCTAGAAGTCTAAATACATTAACTGATGCATTATCCAATTATGTTTTAGACAAACATTTGCAACACATGTAAATAATTCAATCAACACCACACATTGAACAAGAGAATAGAGAAAATAGGAAACATCGATAGATAAATGTATATAGAATTTGGTTTTACAAAAAAATGTGTCTGAGACACATATGTCCACACAACCTATAATATAAAAATACATGTAGACAAAATATGGCTCAAAGGCCTCCTATTCTCCTAATCTCGATGATGATCACGATGACACACAATTGCACGGGAAACTTTGCATAGCAGCTGACTGATGTGATTTGGCACTCTAATAGTGTACCACTGTAGTCACATAGGGATCTCATTGATCCTAGTCTCAACCATGCTATGGGTCAAACCCTCAACATGATGCTCAAAATTGGTAAGATTCTTAGCTATGTTGGGTTCCTCCCTCTCCCCTCTTCCCCTGCAGCAACTCCAATTTGTGCAAGTTGTATTTGTCCAAGTTGTTGAAGATACGATGAGCCTACTGGTCATACAAATCCAATATCTACATGTGAAACCAATAGTTAGTCTCTGATGCATTAAAAACAAAACAAAAAATGTAAAACCCAAAAAATGAAAAAACATTCAAAATGACATTGTTTTACATATATCATCCCATTGCTCACCTTCAGGTAAAACAATCTCTACGTCTCCTTGGAAATTGACTCTGACATATGGATATTCCTCGATCATGATAAGTTGTAATTGCATCCAACAAAAGAAAGTAGGGATAAAGCTCATCGCAAGTGCACCCCCATTATGAGACATCAGATCTATCCCTTGCCTCATCCGTGGAACCATAGGTCCGAAAGCTCACAACAAATCTGTGGAGGATTGAGTAATGGTATCCTCTCTAGAGCGAAAGAAACTAGAATAGAACCATACCCAAAGTTCTTCAAGCATCCATCCTTTGCTCTATTATGTTGCTCCTTCAAGTTAGTCAATAATCCTTTACTCCAGTTGAAGACAGTAGGTTCTGTACACTCCAATGCATATTTCATTTAGGACTTAGTAGCCAAATGCAAAGTAGCACTGCTAACCAACTGAGTGATAGTAAATAGGATCGTCCTAAGAGGAATTTGAATGACATTTAATTTCTATCTTCCCACCCTTTGTTGCTTGATAACGAGGCCTACAATGGGAAGCTATGTAGTCCTACATAGTTTGACCACCTCTTCTCATGCCAGATAGTGAGATAGGAGCTCCTCTCTGAGATAACCCTGTCAAAAAATAGATATCCTCCACCTCTATTATGAGAGTATGTGCTCTGATCCTGAAGAATCCCTGAGTATCCCATGCCCTAACAAAATTTTCAAGTAAATCAAGTTGAGCTCTCATGCCTAGAATCCAAAAAAATTGAGTCCATAGTTCCTTAAGGCTCATAATGTTGTCGGGTCATTTGCAGCATCCAAATCTTGAGATTCATGTTCTCTTTCTCTCTAGCTTAAAAACATTTTTTATTCCAATGAATAGCTGCAAAATCACAACAAAAACACTTAGAATCAACCTCGTGGAAAAATTTGAGGGAAATATAACTCAGAAACATAAACTTTTTTCTCAAATTGTGCCCATCGCACCTGCCTTTCAATGGACAAAGCGACCCAGTACACATTTCCTTCCTGGCAGGTGTGTTGGTCTGCTCTTCCCAGTGTAGATGAAGTACACCTAGTGCACCTTTCGATACAGAGAGTGTGTGATGGTTTGAGGGTGATATTTACACCCTAAATCACAAATAATTGTCAAAAAACATCATCAAATGAAAAATAAAAACAGTGAAAAAGGGGGAAAAGGATAGATCTCCTACTTGGAACTGTCAGCACTGGAAATGGTCCACTGAATTGGCTATAATCACTTTCTGAGGTTTGAGGGTAAAATGCACATAGAGCTCACTCATAAGAGGTAAAAATGAAAATGGTAATGAAATGTTTTTATTTTTGACTATTTATGGTCAATTAGTCATTATTTTAATATATTTTGACATAATTTTTATCATATAGCATATATTTTTAATCTTTTTGTGGTGTTCTAAGCAGGTTAGAAGATAATTGAAGGATCTAATACAAATTTTTAGTTGAATACAAGTTATTTGGATAAAAGATCACACTTTTATCATGTTTTCAGACTTTGTAAACTTATGGAAAAGGAACCCCCTAGAGTCCTTTTTAGCTCTTTTTAGACTCCCAAAACATGAAAACATTGTCAAGCACTTGCCTTTTCGAACTCATTAAAGTAAATGAAAAGATGTCTTCATAGAATAAGTTTAACCATTTTCCTAACTAGGATATATTATTTACGAAAAAAGAATACTTTAGTCGAACATGGCTAAAAGGTTCTCCTAAGTATCTTTTTTTGCCTTTTCGGACTCAAAAGATTAAATTTACGAAAAGGAACCTTTGGAGTTTTCTTTTTTCACCTCTTTTCAGACTCTCTAAACATGAAAAATAATTCGAGTTAGACCTTCCTTGGACTCGTAAAATCATCAAACAACATTGACCTCATCAAACATGATGGGGCTGAACCACTCCTTCTCAGGGTTCATTAAATATACTCAGAAGGATTCATCCGAAGGGTGAAGTTATAGATCAAGCATATGTTATCCTAGTTAAGCTTGTCAAAAATAAATAGGCACTGGCCAAAAATCATTGGGAAATTGGGAAAACAAGGTATTTTACGTATTAATGGAAGCGAGACGCTCTTGAATGTGATACTTTTTCACTTCATATTCTTGATTGTTATGTTGGGAAATTTTCTTGCCTCTTTGGTTAATCACACCATATCAGAAGCCTTCGTAAGCGGTTTTGAGTCAATGTTTCCAACTCCATAAAGTGTCACCAATATGTTTAAGAGAAGTCCTTCAGTTGACATCTGCTACAACACTCTTAAGGCTTCTTTCATGTATGTCATTCTTGAACTAGCTATGCATCAGCATCATTCTGTCTCAAATCTTAATACATGTTTTGTGTAGTTGATGAGGGATACATCAAGGCCCCCTTACAACGAGTTGCTTCCTATCAACATCAACACATTATCCAGGAAGTTGACTTATACACTCATGTTTGGTACCTTGGACCTTTCATACCTCGATGGCAAGTTTCCTCGCTTTTCGGACAGGTTCTCATCATTGGCCTTCAACCGGAATATTCTATGTGGTGTTCAACTTCAGCTCATTCATTCACATCACATAGATTGTACTATAGTATCTTGAGGTCCATTATCATTATCGGTGGATCTTCTCACATTTGTTAACGACTTTCATCATTGTTCAGTAATCAAATGATGTCTACTATGTTTGACTCCAACTCATTTATTCACATGGATAGACTCGTACTATCGTGTGACGAGGTAGAAGACCTTGGATGTGGTTTCATCCATCTGAGTTGTGATTTTTGGATTCATTCAAAAATACAAAGTATGATGGCTATGATCATTTGAACAATCATCCAACCATGGGTCCACACTCTATCATCAATGGACGAGACTTCTTGGTCATTGCAAATGTATATTGGCTTATATGTCGAGTATGGGTATGCCTCCCTCAACAATGATATCATGATGATAATATGTATTGTAACATATAATGATCTTGACCAATATGTTCTTCATCTGAACATGTCACAAGGTAAAGCACTTCAGTCCTCAACCACTGCTTCTGAATTTGTACTTTAGGGGGGAATTTGTTACAGGTCACTTTTTCACATTCACTCAAATTTCCTAGGAACTGGATCAATCAACATTCTTAAATCTTTTTCATTATCCCTTTGCAAATCTCTAAGAATTACCTCTCCAAAAATTCTGTGTTTTTGGGTCAATCAGCCCAAAAACTATGTTTTTGGCCTTAGCGCACCCTCCACTTCAGTCCACCTGCAATGGTTGCAAGTTGCATAATTGAGCACCTGCACTGATCAGCACAACTTTCTCTACTTTGCAAGTGTGATGGTTCTAGAATTTCGAGAAAAATAAAAAATATTTACGAAACCTCTCCTTCTAGAAGCTTCTAAGGTGGTTTTATCCATTTACCATTGATAAAGATCTTGAATTCCTACTCTATAGGTCTTATCTCTTATCCTTAGAGCTTATCCCCCTTCATATGTGGATCTAAAGCCTAGATTGGTAAATCCTAAACTGCCACTTTTACCCTATAAATTCATTGCCTCCCATAGAGTATGGGTTGGCTTTTGGAGATTATTAGTGCCCTCGTGCTACTACTTCAAGCTTAAGGAATCACCCTCCATTGATGCATTAGGGTTGAGTTTGAAGGTTTTTTTTTGTGGAAAGGAAGGACAAGAAAACTGGGGAGACATCTACAAAGTCAAGCATCTATAAATGGTTGTAACTCTCTCCTTCATTTATTAATACAAAAAGAACTATGTTTTCCTATACTTGTGTCATGTTTATGCTTATGTATTTCAATGCCATTTGACTCATTAATTAGAGACATTATTTTATGATATGTGGATATTGTATTTCTCTTGTTTATTTTAGTCATTTTGTGGGTTCTATTTATAGCACTTGGAGCCAGAGTTGGAGCTTACAAGCAAGGAGAAGAGGAGCGCTTACTACAAATTCCAAGTAGGTCCATTTTCCCTATTCTAATTTCTATAAGTAAAAAATAGATATTTTTTCCCATGTTGTTTCTAGATCATGCCACTAGATCTAGGGAGTTCATCGTTGTTCGCAAAAGTGAATTTTCCACATAACACTATCTCTATTCCTCAAATACTTTAGAAGAAGAGTTTAGGTCAACAAGGGTCAATGAAGCAAATACCAAATAAAATAACTTAGTACATGAACATTCATCTCATGGAACATAAAACAAAGATAAATAAAATAAAATAATGCATTTCACCATTCATCATCCAAGATCCACCATAAGCATCTAGGAAAAGAGACCACATCACATTGCAATTCTAACCAAGAAAAGTAACTCAACTTATCTATCCACTACCAAGTTATAAGAGAGAACAATCATAGAAATTTTAGACCTTCTAAGGGATTTCTCTCCTAAACACAACCATGAGAAATTTATAGAAAGTGTACATCTATTTATAGAGGAAGTGCTCAACTTCCCTCACAATTAAATATCCATTTTCTATACTAAGGTCAATAAATAATCCTAGGGGGAGGGGGGGGGGGGGGGGGGGGGGGGGGGTGGGATGCGGGGGTTATCCTCTTCACTATTGATTAATCTAAATTCATACAATATAGGAGTATTTATGCCGCGTGTACAAAAGTAAGGGGCTCAAGCCCATAAAATGTGACCCTTCTCCATAAATGAATGGAAACGGTTGATGGGGGGAGGTTGTTGTGTTGTTGCAACATCTAGCTTCCAAATGCCCTTCAACAATGTTTGATTCTTCATCAAGCCTTTCTTTCTCTTTTTATGTGGGCATACAAACTCCATTATTCCATCAAAATCTCTTCAAGGGGATGGTTTCCTTCATCAAAATCCCAACAAGAGCTTGAGTATTGATTTAAGGTTGCATTTGTGATTCTCTATTCAAGGCAAATGGTGTTCCATCAATGGTAGGTATAGTGTTATATGAAAAATCCATTTGTAATTATCCTCTTATCGATGCACACGATTTCCTTAACAATAGCATTCCCTAGGTGTCAAGTACAACCTTGACTACAATATCCATTGACACTAAAATATATTTATTGGCCACTAAAGATACGTTGACATCTTTTATAAGGATATAGATAAAAATTATTCCAAAAGGTCTCAAAAGTTGAAATCCTTCTTACTTTCCCTTTTTGGGTTTCAAGTTCTAATATTACCTCCCAAAATAAGGATAAATCTCTTGTACAACTTGAAAATGAACTTAAGTTGAAACCCCAAAATTATGATATAGATTTGGATGTTTATATTTGACTAATGTTTTGGCTAAAATGAATATACAAGTTCCTCTATTCTTAATATGGGAAAACACAATAGGTTTATAAAAGGCACATAACTACTAGGTCACACCACTTTCTTTTTTTTCTAAATAAGCTAAGGGTTTCAACTAGAAGTACTAGCTACCATATAGTTGTATAAAGCAAGTTTTAATTTGTTATAGGTGATTGATAACTTGTCCCTAGATGTGGCCCTCATAACACAACTTGCAAAAAAAGTATTTACATACAATATTTGTTGGATTATTCTCGTTGTACTCATTTTCTTGGATTTTGCAACCTTTTCAAGCATCCTCGGATCCATATCATCCATAATTTATTCGTGTTAAAACCCCTGCTACACTACCTAATCCTTAAGAGTTCACACAATATAGATTTGGAATCAATATTGGGTGTAAATTTCAATTGACTGATAGTAACTCTAAATAATTTATCTAGCTTTGAAGAGGTAAATAAACATGCAACCTTAATTAATATAGCATAACCACCATGAATTTGAGGCACCACATTATCTTTGTAGTAATATTAGACTAGAATATTCATGTACACAATCATACTCATAAGGCAAGGGAGAGTTCATGCTCCTCTTCTAATGGCAATGTAGTCCAACCAATGATGCTACCCAAAATATCTAGAAGCTTAGTTATTCCACTAGACCTCTTGTTTGAAAAATATGAGAAAGATACCAACTGCACATGTGACCTATTGGGATCCAAGGCTATCTTCTCCTCTTCCTCGCTTCATTGTTGCATTGGGGATATCAAAAATTCCATAATGGATACATATTATGTTCTTAATAATACATGAAGTTAATCCCATATTCCTCAAGTACTTTTTTGCACTTATGAAGGCCATTGAGAGTTCTTGGTGATGTCTTTTGGAATTTGCAATGCACCTTCATCTTCTAGAGCCTCATGAGCTATATCTTCCAACCATTTTTATGTTAATTTTTCCTTTTTTTGACAATATCTTGGTCTACAAAAAACATAGCATGACCATGTCACACATGCAGTTTAGGTCTTACAACTACTATCTCATAAATTCTTTCATAATAGGTCAAAATCTGCCATTGGTGTCTTTTAAGTTGAATGTTTGGGTCATATTATTGGTAATGGTGGTGTATTAGAGGGCTCGAACAAAATTAAATGATGAAATATTGGCCACATCCTAATACCATTACAAATTTACAAGATTTTCTAGGTATCATTGATTACTACAGAAAAACCATCAAGAGCTATGGAAAGTGTTGGAGCGCAGGATACTAACAGAGTCAGGATTTTCTATGTAGTGGCCAACAAAAACTCTCTCAACATCATCCCTTTCAGCAACACCAACGAAGTGATTGAAGTCTCACCCGAGATGCTAATGGGTGACTGTCAGAACCAAGTTTCCATAGTCTGACAGGATTGTCTATAACCTATGACATTGAACTCCTAACAACACACAATTGACCATAACCCCAGTGTTTTATAGTGCGCGGAGCTTCAAGCTCCTCGGCTATTAGGCAGTGCATAAGTCATAACCAATTGCGCATAGGAAGCCTCGATGGTTTATGCTTCCATCCATTAAATATTATATCGACACTACCCAGGACTCTTCCCTTTCACAGGAAAACAACATTGCATATTACCCCTACTTCCTTGCGACCATTTATCCCATTAAACACATTAATGTATATTCGAAATAGTAACAAACCAAATGACATACATGAGTCCCATACAATGTAAATACTATAAATGCTCATACCATTAAACATAATTACAGGTATTCATAACCAATATAAGCTCCTTTAATGTACAGGAAACCAATACGCATAAGTGACACATTTAGATATAAATGTAAAAACATAGGAGGAAACTCGTCCCTTCATTAGTTTATATTAGCATAAAATAAAGAGGTGTTATGCAATGAATTACATTTAACAAAGTAGTAGGCTAACCAATCATTCACAACCATACCATCTACAGTCAGAACTTGAACTATAACATGAACTCCATACATTCCATTATGCAAGAAAAATACAACAAGGTTTCTCTGCAACTATCAACTCTAACAAATTTTCAATAACTTAGACATACAGACACATATAGTACGCAAACAAAAAATAAAACGAAACACAAACTCTACAAGCTCACTTCTTCTTTTGCTCAACGTCCAACATCTAACCATCAACCTACATTCTATGCTCGGCATCTCTCTTTATCTTCGCATGGAAGCCCCTTGAACCTTATCGACCCTCCAACTAATCATTCAAGTTTACCTACAAACCATTCAGATATCTCATGCTTCCCTCCTTGATTTAGCCCATACGTAATAACTAACCTTCAAAATATATGCCTAACGAACAGCTCCACTCCACCCCTTCTCCTCCACCTGCAAAATATCTCCAACTTTCGATCTGCCACGACATCCTCGGTCAAATCCCTTCTCCTACAAAATCCTATTTTTTGATATTCCCCTGATTGCGCCTTCCATCCCCAACTGCCACCACCACCTCTTTGCATGGTGTCAAGCTATAGTGTGTTATCCTTGTGCTACACTCCATTCATACCTCTCGTGTTCCTCATCCATGTTACGTAGCCCTATACTTACAAAAAAAATTAACAAAATTTTTTTGGGCTCCAAAAGGACCCCAACACAAAAAAGTGGCTCATCCCGAGCCACTAAGTCCTCCTTCTATCCCCATGGATCCAAAACCTCGATTGTCACTGAACTTGTCTTCTCATTTTTGGTATGGTTTCTAAGAGTGTTATTATGGAACCTGGTTTCCTTAGATCTCTTCAAATAGATGAGGAGGGGTTAGCCATGTCCCCCTCCACCATAGCGGTGTTCTCAGAAAGAAAACCTTGATTGCCACCATTTCTCGAGGTCTGAATCCTATGCCTATCCTTCACATTTATCTCCTTCATGTAGTTGTATCTACTCCTTCCCTTAGTAGATATAAGCAAGACCTCAAGTTGGTTGTTTTCTTCATAAAACAAGTCTTGATCTTGTCCACTCGCCCAAATGAGGATTTTGTCCCATGCCACTCCACATGATGCCATCATCCATTGGGACAAAACCCCTCCCTGTTGATACATTGTTCCACCATATGAACTCACACACCCTTCCTTCAAGGGGTGTCAAGATAGACTAACTAGTGAGGTTGCAGCGTAACATGGGAATCATCTCTATGAGTCACGGGGACCCTCCTTTGTTTGGGCCACCCGATACAACTCAACCACCCTTCTTGACCTATACCTCCCACTCTCATTTCTACAATCCAGGCTTCTTCGATGCAGTCTCCTTTTCCATAATCGCATCCTCGTATTAGTAACAAGGCCTGGAGTGGTTCCTCCAAACATTTCCTTAATCATTCTCATTCTCCCTTCTACTCCCTTTGTGTGTATTCATACATATCCTTTCTTCGTCATGCCACTCTTGCACAATCCTCTCTTCCTCCCTTTTGAACAATCCTTATTTCTTTTGTTCTCTTATTATCCTTAGGCTTCCTCTTAGACATTTATTTGTTCTCCATATGTCCCTTGGGTGGTATTTTATAGCATTTCCCAATTTCTGCTCCTTCATCATACCTACTTGTGATTACAATATCGCCATCAAGATTTTATGATCTGGATCAATTTAAGTTTGCATTGACCTTATTCATATTCATCCCTTGGATCAACAGGGTATGATGGTTTCCAAGTGCTACCTTCCTTGCCTTAGTTAGTATCAATTGAATTTAATTTATTCACCTTAGTATTAACCCCTTTTGACCCCTCATCCTAACAATCCATGGTTCAATTGATAGCTCATGAGATTCCTTCTGGCATTGAATGGGATTTGACAATTCGCTCAATTGCTTTCTTCCATTTCAATAAAGATTGTAATGTAAGGAACGATTTGTTTTATGTGGTTCCTATCATGCAGCCTTGTTTATCATTTGAGTCTCTGAACCTTCACATATTTAGATACATCGTCACTAGTGTGCCTCATATGCAATATCATGAATCTCGTCTCTATCCTTGGACTCTTCACATAATTATCCCTACCAGATCCACCTACAACACAGCATGTTGTCCATCCATGACAATACTCTTGTATGAACCTGCCTTCAGCTCAGAGTTTTTCCCGCCAACACATTGAATTGGTTTATGCCTTTTCTTCTTACTATCCCAAATCAAAAACTCAACCATTAATCCCTCCTATTCAATCCCAATTTATTTACATTCCACTTTACATATATACATCAGGTATAGTATCCTTTCTTACTATTGACATGTATTCAAATTAGCCTGCTTCTTGGAAGTTGACACGAATGTGGCTCCTACCCACTTTCTCATGTTGCATAGTTGCTCGACTTGCCTCCACATATTCAACCTTAAATTTGGTAGTCTTTTCCACTCCCTCAAAAGCGGTGAGGGATAGGCCTCAACATTCATGTAGCAAGTCAACAATATTTTCAATAGTATCATCATCCCAGTAATCCCCAATAGGCACCATCATGGGACTTTTTTCGATCCCTCTGTTCACTTTTTGGGTCTTGATCGGTTGTGTATATTCTCTATACTATCATGGCAGTCCACTTATTGTTGGGTATGTGTTATATTATTTCCATGAATAGGGGGCGGACCCAAAGATGGTGGGTGGACCTACCCATGGTTTTGTGTATGGGTTTTGCAAACGGTTTTGGGCATGATGTTTTTCTACCCATTATATTTTGTAGATTTGGTCAAGAGAACTATAGTTATTTTCTAATCCAAGGTTAATGGATTGTGGTTTATGAATGCTTTGGCATGTATATATATGTATTGTAACATTGAAAGGAATATAATGAAAAATCAATCTGGTACTCTCGGGTTTGGGATCCAGGGGAAAATATCTGTGTATAGTTATTTATGTTCTCGCCATTGTTTATTTTTCTATTTGAAGAATTCATTTGCAGGTAATTTCAGTACAGGGTTAAAACCTACATTTGGTATCAGAGTTGTTTCGATTTCAAGGGGATGCCTTTGTTGCTGAGGGGTTTTGCTTGGGCCTGTGGTAGACCCTATTCAATGGGAAATCTACGAGATCAATTCTTGCAGTGAAAGAAGATAGCGAGTAGTGGAAAGATAGAGATCAAGAAATTTAATGGTCAGAGTTTTGAGTTGTGGAAGCTCAAGATGGAGGATCTGTTGGTGGACTGAGATCAATGGATTATTGTAGATCCAGGCATGACACCGACAAGAATTTCAGCAGAAGACTAGGGAAGTTAGATCGGAAGGTGAAGAGCACAATTCGAGTGTGTCTCTAAGATTTATTAGTGTTGAATGTGTCATGGGAAGCTACGACAAAGGATTTACAGGTCAAGTGAGGGACTTTGTATCAATCTAAGTATCTGGTGAACAAATTGTTCCTATAGAAAAAGTTGTATAATTGAAGTATGAAAGATGGAGACTCGGTGACAGAGTATATGAACGCATTTAATACTTTGGTAAGCCAATTGTTATCTATTGATATAAAGTTTTAGACAGAGATAAGTGCATCAATTTTCTATGTTCTCTACTAGATTCGTGGGATAGTTTGGTTGTTGCAATAGGTAGCAATACAACTACCTTGAAGTTTGATGAAATAGTATCATCCTTGGTTTCAAAGGAGATGAGACAGAAAAATATGGAGAGCTAATATGGAGGTGCCTTTTCTGTACAAGGACAGTCCCAGAACAAAAACAAAAATAAGTCATCGAGTAAAAGATCTAAATCTCCAGGAAAACCTATAAAGGTATGATGGAAATGTGGAAAGGAAGGGCACTACAAAAAGGACTATAGATCTAAAGCTCTTAAGAAAGGGAATGGATCTGATGATGCTCCTTTTGTAGAGGTGAAAACCACCTTAGATGAAGGTGGGGATGTATACTTGGATTCTTCTTCAAGTACACATGTAGATCATGAGGCATGGTTGATTGACTCAGGTGCATCCTTTCACTTCACTCCCCATAAACACATATTTCATTAAATTTGAATCAAATAATGGATCTAGAATTTCAAAACAACCAAAAAGCTCAATTTTATAGATATCCTTGTAATAAAATATTTCCAAATTTTAATGAAATATGTGTTCATAGGGCGTAATTCTATGAGTATGAGAAATATGATGGTGGTGATGTCTTCTTAGGGGATGACAGGAAGGCTAGAATCATCGGATGTGGAAAAATTATGTTGAAGTTGCAAGGTGGAAGGATTAGAACACTTCTTGGTGTTTTGCATATTCCTGCATTGGCCATAAATATGATTTTTGTAAGAAAAATGGATGATGCAGGTGTAAAAACAATGTTCGAGAAAGATACCTGCAAGATGGTTCAGGGAGCACTGATGTTGATGTGGGGATTTCATATTGGAACTTTGTACAAGCTTTTGGGTAGCACTTTTATTGATGGGTGCGACAGTTTTGTGGTTCCTGAAAGTGGAGCAGAAAACGCAGTGGACTCTAGAGAAAAGACCATGCTATGGCATCAAAGGCTTGGACATATTGGAGAGAAGGGCCTTTGGATACTGCATGGTAATTCTCAGGTAGAAGGTATGTCTAATTCCTCTCTAGATTTTGATTTCTGTGAACATTGTATATATGGGAAGTAGAATCAAGTCAGTTTCCCCTCTGGTGCTAAGAGGGTGAAAGGGATATTAGAGCTTGTGCACAGTGATGTGTTTGGACCTGTGTCGGTTCCATCACTAGGTAAGTATGTGTACTATGTCTCATTTATAGATGAATTCTCAAGGAATAAATGGATATATTTCCTCAAGAAGAAATCTGAAGTCTTTGACAGTTTTAAAGAATTTAAGGCTCTAGTGGAAAATTAGACAAAGAAGAAGATCAAGGTGTTAAGGACAGATAATGTTTGAGAGTTTTGTAAGAAGTGTGGTATAGCACAGTAGAAGAATACTCCATACACACCTCAGAGAAATGGATTTGCAGAAAGAATGAACATGATGTTGATGGAAAAGGCAAGAAGCATGCTCAAAGGTGTCAGGTTACGATAGGAATTATAGGCAGAGGCGATGGAGACTGCATGTTACCTGGGTATAAGATCACCTTCATCATCATTGGAGGATAAGACTCCACATGACGTATGGACTGGTAAGAAACCCTCTCTTTCACATCTGAGTGTATTTTGTTGTGATGCATATGTACATGTTCCAAAGGAGAAAAGAACCAAGTTAGTAAATCTCAAAGTTGCATCTTTGTTGTGTATAAGGATGGTTTAAAAGGTTATAAGATTTCGAACCCATAAACAAGGAAGGTTTTGTAGCCAAGATGTGGTGTTTAGAGAGGTGAAATATGTTATTAAAAATGAAGTCCTACCAAAGGAACCAGAGAAGATAGATTTGAGCTAAAGGAGGAAGAATCAGACTCTACAATAGAACAATAATCGAAAGAGAAAGAGCCACAAACTCCAGTTTTTAGAAGATCAGTTCAAGAGAGAAGGAAGCCAAAAGGGTATATTCCATTTTTTTTTGTTCAAATTTTGTTTTATCTATCATTGATGATGATTCCACAACTGTCAGGCAGGCAGTAAATTCAAAGGATGACAAACTCTGGAAAGAGGCCATGGTTGATGAAATGACATCTTTGGCCAAAAATGAGGCTTGGGATCTGGTAGAGTTGTCAGATGGAAGGAAACCCATTGGAAGAAAATGGGTGCTTGAGAAGAAGATGCATGAAGAAGGCAAGGTGGATAAATACAAAGCTTGGTTGGTAGCAAAATATTATTCTCAGGTGCCGAGAATTGATTTTGGTGATATTTTTTATCTTATTGCCAAGTTAGCTTCTATTAGATTACTTTTATATGTTGCTGTTTCTTTTTATTTTGTGGTAGAACAGATGGATGTGAAGACAACATTTCTTCATGTGGATCTAAAAGAAGAGATCCACATGAAGAAACCAAAAGGGTTTGTGGTGAAGTGTAAGAAAGAACTGGTATGCAGGTTAAAAAAAGTCTTTGTATGGGTTAAAACAGTCACCAAGGATGTGGTATCAGAAATTTATACATATTTACGAGGGCTTGGCTTCACCATAAGTAAAGTGGATCATTATGTGTATTTATAATTAATTGGTGACCATGTTATGTATTTGGTCTTGTATGTGGATGATATGTTGCTGATTGGAAATGACAAAGAAATTATCCAAAATTTGAAGACCCAATTGTCCTCCAAATTCGACATGAAGGATCTTGGTACTGAAAACTATATTTTGGGCATGGAAATTAAATGAGACCAGGCAAAGAGGAATCTTTGGTTAAACCAGAGGAATTACATCAAGACAATATTACAAAGGTTTAATATGTAGGATAGTAAACCGGTGAAGGTCCCTATTCCTGTAGGGGTAAAGTTATTTGTTGAAAAGTGTCCTAAGACACAAGAAGAGGAAGGATACGTGTTGCATGTTCCATAAGCGAGTGCAGTTAGTAGCCTAATGTATGCAATGGTTTGCACTAGACCAGACATTAGACATGCAGTGGGAGTATTGAGAAGGTTTATGTCAAAAACAAGGAAGGAGCATTAGACAACAATGAAGGGGGTTTTCAGGTATTTGTGTGGCACTAGTGATTATGGTTTGTGCTACCAAGGAAGACCAAGATTGGACAGAGTTTCGGACATTCGTGACTTTATTGATGTAGATTGAGCTGGAGATTATCCAAACTTAAACAGGAATGCAAAAAAATATAGATATAACCACAAATAAAGAGACGCAACAGAAATAACACTTTATTTCATTAATAGCAAAGAACTGCAATATGCTTATGTCAAATAGAATGGAAATAAACTAGCTCGGACGATGGTAACCTATATATGAGAAGAGATGTAGGGGCTACATGCCTCTGAACTGTGTTACAATGAGGCTCGAAGGCTTATTTATTATTGAGAAACAATGGAAAACCCTAAACATCCAAAAATCTAAGCCTAGGAGATGAAGCACCAAAACTATGGGCCTTGTTGGGGTAAATTGGTATATAAACTTCCCGGAGTCGTAACTTTGGCATATGATATATGTTTGACACACAAGATACCTCATTAGAAAGATCTATCCAGGGACTATAACTTTCAATTACAAACATGAGTCAATGACTCATGTTTTCTCGTTTTCCAAAAAAAATGTCTTTTAGGGCCTCAAAACGGCTTTGGAAGTTCAAGACCCAAAAAAAACTGCCAAATATGGTAAATTTTCCTACAATTAAGGAAAATGAAAGAAAAATGGTGGGGGTCCAAGTGGAATAAGTGGATAGCCACCAAAATATCCATTTGGATCAGGAGATCTAGATAAAAGAATATTTACAAGTGGGTACGTGTTTAACCTATTTGGAGGAGAAATCAGTTGGATGAGTAAGAGGCATTTTGTAGTGGCACTTTCCACTACAGAGGTTGAATACATGGCATACAATTATGCAAGCAAGGAATCAGTTTGGTTGCAGAGATTGTGTTCAAGTATGGGTTTGGTGCAACGAGCTATAAGGATAGACTGTGATAGCCAAAGTGTATTTTTCTTCGCTAAGAACCTTGCTTATCATTCGAAGACAAAGCACATTGATGTTTAGTATCACCTTGTGAGGGATATGGTTGAGGACAAAAAAGTGGACACTTTGAAGAATGTTTTAATGCAGTGGTGAAGTCTATGAGCACTAAGAATTTTTCTTGGTATAGATAAACAATGGTTCTTACTGGCATTGACTAATGACAAAGCTCTCCTGTGACCCCCTATGTGGAAATAAAACAACAAGTGGGAGAATGTTGGGTATGTGTTGTATTGTTTTAGGGGGGTTGTAGGGGGGCGATATCCCCCCTACACAGGGTTCGAGGCAACGCCCTTGGAATTTATTTTTTTATGCGAACCCAAATATAGTGGGCAGACCTACCCATGGTTTTGTGCATGGGTTTTGCACATGGTTTTTGCATGATGGTTTTCTGCCATGGTATTTTGTAGATTCAGTCAAGAGAACTACGATTATGTTCTAATCTAGGGTTAATGGATTGGGGTTTATGAATTTTTGGCATGTATATATATGTATTGTAACATTGAAAGAAATATAATGAAAAATCAATCTAGTAGTCCCAGTTTTGGCCCATCTGGGGAAAATCTATGTGTATATTTTTTTTATGTTCTCACCATTGTTTATTTTTCTATTTAAAGAATTCATTTGCAGGTAATTATCTATATAGGGTTAAAACCTACACTTATCATGCATTCTCCTTCCACTTCTGGAATTTGTATATTACTAGGATCATTTTCATCATGTCCTTACTCTGCTCTATTGTACCATTCTAAAAACTCCTACACCCACTACAGATGTTTATGTGTATAACATAAGGGCGCACTTCCTAGTATCAATTATTCCTCGGTAGAAAATATATTTCATTGCAACACTTTCAAGGCTTCATCTAGCACTAGTTCTTTTACTTCAAAACTAAACATGCACCTAAAGTTCTACGTCATTTCATTCCAATCCTATGTTCCTTTGTGTACTTCCAAATTAATATACAAATTCATTGGAATGGTATCCAGGGTGTGTATGACTTGATGCACCCACTCCTGCAGTGGCATTCGCCCCTTGGTCCATGTTGCAATGCATTTCTTCAGGTGTATCCTAAGGCACTCCATGCTTGAGTATCTATCTTCGGGGACCCCTGAGCTAGTCCCAAATCTAGCTTTTATCATTTGTTAACATTGTTTCCATCTCGCGACTTGTTCCTTGTGCACAACCCATCATCTGGTTGGAGTGGCGCACAATGCAACATCTAGCTCGAGAATCCTTTGACAATCTAGTATGTAGTCTTCCTACACCTATGAAAAAATATCTACTTCTAGCAACCCATCAAAGTGAGGTTGATTGTATACCTATGTTCATATCCAATGCATCATCCTCATAATATGTGTGATCTCTAGGTATTAACTTCATGCAGCCAATTTTTCTAATTCTCCAAGGCTTCTTCTGAGTCTAAGGTGTAGGATCCAATGTTGCGCCAGCTCTACACTCCATCAGCTTTGGGATTTACATCATCATCACACTAACTTGTAACACTATAAATGGGTTCCATCTCCTCCCAACTGAGCTCACCTTTTACTAGCTCAATGTATCAGCCCACTTCATGTGGATCTAATGGTTTTATCACTCAGATATATCCACCTTCAAAAATAATTTGTATTTTATTTAAATTAATAATTACCTGGTTTTCAAAATCCCACTCAATCTCTAACAAAGCCGGATAGGGATCGGTGTCATCCACGATCTTGATTACCTTGAAGTTGGTCATGCTTTCTACCCCGTCGATATCCATAGTTACTCTTGTCAATAATCCAATAGGAAATATGCGATGTTGGTTCACCAATATTAGTTGAATCAATGACCATGTCAGCTTCATCTTCCCCATCATTTCCCACGTGCTTTTTGGTAAAAAAAAATTACATTTGGTCATAGGTCCAATATGATGTTATCCATCTTGTATTCCCTAATCTGTGCGTTGAATCGAAACTCTTTCTTAATTCTCTTCCTGTATGCCACTTGAATTACTATGCATGTTGAAGTCCATCCAGTCGCTACCTCAAGTTCATTAGCATATTATTCTGCCATCTTCCTGAACTTCTCCAAGGTTTGAGGATATTTTACTAGCTCTAAACAACTTTTTAGTAGACTTTGAACTAGATATGTTGTTGTCCTCGACTCCTCACCCACAGTGTTATCATAAACCTTTAGCATAATTTATTCATGCCTAGCTTCCTGCTTATCTCATTCCATTGTGACCATCTCTCATCGAGCCTCCTTATAGGTCACATTTTCACGTACAAGGTAAAAAAATTCAAGGGGTTCAAGTGCCATCCTTACCCACTGAGACTACGTTGTCTAAGGTATCGTAACACCTGCCCTAGTCCTAAACCTCCCTGATTTACTGTGTCAACTCGTTGTTGAATCCTTCAGGGATTGACGGTGAGCATTTGAATATCAGACCCATTCTTCTCCTACCACTTAATGATTAGTTGTGGGAAATTCTCAATCAGATGATCTAGTGATTTACAATAGATACAAGTGCAATCCCACGATATATGTCCCTGTTGACCATAATTATAACAAATTATGGTGTTTTTTCCTCAGCCAAATCCTCCTCTTCCCTGACCCGATCCTCCAAGTCCTCTAGTCATCATGCCTCTGCCTCGACCTTATTTATTGTACTATCCCCACTGATTATACCCGGCTTGGTTGAAGCCAGTTGTCATAGCCTTTGTACCTTTGAGTACCTACACTCGGAATGAATCAAAAGTGTGCTAGTGCATCAACTCCAGTGCATAAGAATAATGGATGTCAAGTCCTACATATTTGCTAAAATCACAAAACAATGTGTGGGTCATGGCTTCATATTTCTGCATCATCAACCAACTAGCCAGTATGTGACCCCACACTAGACATATCTCACACCACATCCCTCTGCCTTGCGCAAGTGAATTCGTTACACTAGTCGCCATGTAATTTTTCAACAAGCTACATTCATTTCTATGGTGACCCTCTATCTGACAGATGGTGCACCAAACTTCCTCCCTATTTTCCTTCCTTTTTTTTGGGTCATGCAATTGCAAATTCAAAGTAGCCAACTGTTATTTCACCTATGTCATACCGTTTTTCTCTCCAACTCTTGTCGACAAAGCCTCTAGTTTTAGTGCAAGCTGTCAAAGGTTCCTATCTATTGTTGCGTCAAGGTTATTCTGATATGCGGCAACAACCCTGCAATAAACCATTCTTTATGTTGTGTTTCTAAAATCTCAAATGTTACATTGTCCTTAAAAACTTTAAACCATTGATCAAAGTCCCATACAGACTCATTCAGATATTGCTTAATTTTCTTTAGCTCCATGATGCATTGTGATTCTAACTTCAGCTTCAGGAAATCCATGATCAATGCCTACTTGATTTCCACTAAAGTCCAATTTTTTCCAGTTGGAGTCATGCTTTTGAATTCCATCTATCATGTCAATGCGTGGTCCCTAAAATTTTCTTCCAGTTTCACAATCTTGTCGTCTCATATTGGACCTACTTAGCTATCTAAATGGCCTCACATACAAGTAAATGTTGCAGGCCCTCGGTCCCAACACCATGAAACATAGGCATCCATAATTCTACGCCCGTCATTGTAGTATGTGTGGTACTTCCTGACAAATTACTCCAACCTACACTTGTCGAAATTCTAGAAAACAACGTGCCAAAATATGCACCACTCTAACTTTGAACACCTTGTGTTGACCCTCCTATTGCATAACCAATTCCACTACTGCTAGTATTCCCCCTCCTTTAGTACATTTACCTTCTACACTAGTCATATTAGTGCATTGAGTACTTACCTCGTGGTTTGTAGATGTGCGGAAGGTCGTGGGCTCGACACTAGGCATGGTATGACTCTATTGTTTTTGTCCCAAGATTTTTGTATTATGTGGACTCGTTTATTCTCCTTACCCTTCCTTGGTTCGTAGTGTATCCAACTACGTCCCCTCATAACTCTCATCACTATGACTACTCCTTGTCCTTAGGTGGCCTCTCCTAGCCCCTCCCTCTGAGCTTCTTCTTCTCTCGATAGGCATCGACTCTAACCAACCTCCTCCCATGTCATCCTATCAAAACCTCCTTCCACTCCTCAACATGCCACCCTCATAATTCAATTATTCCATTATTTCCCTTCTCCTTTCTATGTGCAGTTTTGGGTACACTGTTAGCTTCTACCACAATTTTTTACCTCGCCCCTTTCCCTTTTCCTTAGACAAATTGTTGGTTCTCCCCCACTTCCCCTTCCACGTGGATGACTTAGCTACTCATATTATCCGACACTAGAGGAAAAACTTTGTGGTCATATAACAACATCATGATAAGTAGTTGTAGTGACCTTATACATTTGCCTCTCTTTCCCTTTAGAAATTTCCCTCCACTGTAGTGTAGAACATCGTTGCTTCCACTGCAAATTCAATAATATGTCCTTTTGATACACTTTCAAACTAGAAATCAATAAAACAAGATGTTTTATTACTTACTACCTCCAACTATCGTATCTCCTTTTGGGTCCACCTCCTTGGACTGTCGTGGTGATATGTCAGGTTATTGTCCTTTAATCGTTGAACCCACTCCATCGAGATATTAGGGAAATCCCTGAAGAAAAATTCAAGAAATTCGGTGAACACATGCTTCTATAGCCATTTCTCAGTGCTTTGGTTCTTATCCTATTTATTTCACAACAAACATGTGCAGTTTCTGTCTAAACCAACGTGTATTTTCCTCCCTAGTTGGGTTCCACGTCTTGCACATTCCTATGAGAAAATATCATCACGTAGCCATTCAAGTCCTGAAAATAGATCCATTTTTTGTCACGCATGATATTGACAAACCCAGGATTTCCTATACAACGGTAAATAAAAACCCACTCAACATTGGCCCTTTCAGCAACACCCACGAAGTGAGTGAAGTCTCACCAAAGATGCTAATGGGTGACTGTGGGAACCAGGTTTTCACAGTCTGACAGGACTGTTTATAATTTGTGACATTGAACTCCTAATTATAAATAATTGACCATCACCTCAGTCCTATGTACTGTGAAGAGCTTCAAGCTCCTTACTACCAAACAATGCACAAGTTGTAACCAACAACACACAAGAATTCCTGATGGGTTATGCTTCCAGCCATTAAATATTATACTAACACTACCCAGGATGCTACCCTTTCACAGACAAACAACATCACCTATTACCCCTACTGCCTTGCAACCATTTAGCATATTAATCACATTAATGAATATTTGAAACATTAACAAACCAAATGATATACATGAGCCCAATACAGCTTAAATACTATAAATGCTTAGACCATTAAACATAATTACAGGTATTCAGGACTAATATAAATTCCTTTAATGTACAGGAAACCAACATGCATAAGTGACACATTCAAATATCAATGAAAAACATGGGAGGCGACTTGTCCCTTCATTAATTTATATTAGCATCAAAGAAAGAGGTTTTATGCACTAAATTACATTTAATAGAGCAATAGACTCACTAGCCATTGACATCCATACCATCTATAGATAGAACCCAAACTCATAACATGAACTTCATACATTCCATTATGCAAGAACGATACAACAAGGTTGCTCCACAATTATCAACTCTAACAGATCCATCTATAAATTAGACATACAAACACATACAGTATGCAAACATGGAATAAAACCATATACAAACTCAATGGTCTCTCTTTCTCTTATGTTCGAGGTACAACATCTAACCATCAACCTGCATTCTATCCTTGGGAGCTTGCTTTATCTTCACCTAGAAACCCCTCTAACCTTCTTAGCCCTCCACCTAATCATTCCACCTGTCATATAAATGATGAAGATATTTTCGCTTCCCTCGTCGAGCTAGTCCATGTGTAACAACTAACCTCCAAAATATTTTTTCGTCGGATGATTCCACTCTACCCCTACTCCTCCACCTGCAAAATATCTCTAACTTCCAATCTTCCATGACATCCTTAGTCGACTCCCTTCTCCTTCAAAATCCTAACTTTTGACATCCCCCTGCCTGTGCCTTCCATACTTGGGTGCCACCACCACCCCTCTACACGGCGTTGACCTGTGTCGTGCCTTACTTTCTACACCAGACCTGTGTTATGCTCCATTCATATCTCCCACACTCCTCATCCCTACTGCATAGCCCTATACTTCAAAAAATTTAACAAAAAAATTGGGCTCCAACAAAAGTATTGCTACTCCCCTCACTTCGTTTCTTAAAAAAATGTTTTAGGTTAGAGTAAAGCCATATACTAGACCTTCTAGGATTTGAATAATTCCATGTGTATAAGCCCGTTAGTTTCTTTACCAAAATTCACTAATACTTTTGTTTTGGAATGTGATTCTTTAGGGAAAGGCATCAGAGTAGTCCTCTTGCAAGAGGGAATACCCTTGGATTTTACTAGCAAACAACTCTTTGAAAAAAATTGGGAAAATCAAGCTTTGAAAAAATGATGGTTGTCTTAGATATTGTGGATATCTAATGTCTCTACTAGGTAGGGCAACATTTATAGATTAAAAATTATCGTCATAGATTAAAATACTTCTTGGAGCCAAGAATTTCATCCCTAGAGCAATGGAAAATAGTCATGAAAATGTTAGGATATGATCATGAGATTGTTGATAAGAAGGGCAAGGAGAATGTGGTAGACGTTGTTCTCTCTTGGAATTTTGAAGAGGATGAGTCCCTCTTTATACTATCATTTATCTTAGTATATTTATTAAATGATGTCTATAAGGAATGGTTCAAAATACCAAGATCACCTACCTAATCCAACAAATTCAAATGAAACCTCTTAGATCTTAGACTTACACTCACACAATGAAAAACTTCAATATAAAGGGCTTATGCATTTGAGCTAATAGTCCACCCTAAATTCAATAGTGTTATTTTAACTCCATGCATCTCCAACAACAAGTCATTTTGGCTTCCACAAAACATGAATGGATTGAACATTTATTTTTTTTGGAAGGCATGAAGAAGGACTTTAACATTTTTGTAGTAGAATGTGACACACACTAATGACATAAGGGAAAAATAGTGGAAACTCTAGGTGAAGTACAAACTTACCTATTATGCTAGTTGTATGTAACATTTTTATGGACTTCATTGCGGGCTTACCCAAATTTGGCAATTTATCAGTCATCATGGTTGTGATTGATAACCTTTCCAAATATGCTAATTTTTGCTCTCCAACACCCCTTTTGAGCTTCCATGATTTCTTAAGTCTTCATGGATAATATCTTTAAACTCCATGGTATACCATAATCTATTATAAGGTATTGTTACCCCACTTTCATCAACAATTGTTTCAGCTCAATGGCACTAAGTTGTATTTTAGTACGCTGTATCACCCCCAAATTGATGGGAAAGCAAAATTTGTTAGCAAGTGTTTGGAAACATAATCGAGGTGCTTTACTTCAGAATGACAATCCCAAAAGGTTCAATTGTTTCTCTTAACATAATGGTGATACAATACAACTTATCATGGGGCCACTTGAATGGCCCCCTTTGAGGTTTTATATGGCCAAAATACCTTATTAGTGATATCCTACTTATCAAGACTCTCTAAGGTACAAGAGGTCAACAATACCCTCACAACTCAGGCTAGCATTTTCTAAAATGTGAAAGATAATTTGGACATGGCTAGAATAGGTTGATCAACATTACTCCAAATGAATTTGGAAGAAGGCAATCAGTTGTTCCTTAATCTACAACCTTATAAGAAAACCTCATTTAAATATAACCACCATAAGAGGCTTTCTCCAAAGTTCTATGGCCCCTATAAGGTCCTCAATTATATTAGGATAATGGGTAACAAATTGGAACTTCTAAGCCACTTTAAAATTCATCAATTTTTTTTTCTTTCTTGCTTAGAGAAAGTGGTTGGATCTCAGTGTTGTGATATACCTAACCTTGCCAATTAGATGGAAAAGGTTCCATTTGATTGCAACATGAGGTTATCATTGACAAACAAGAGCATTGTTTCTTCCAGTGCATTATTTAAGAGGTATTAACCTAGTGGAAAGGCACATGGGTTGAGGATGACACATGGGAACTAACATAGATCATTCAACAATTACCTTGTCTCTAAGATGGAGGGCATTGCTACTTTTTAAGGGTGGGGGAAGGGCGGGTGGATTGGGGTTCCTACTAGGGTCTTGATCTCATTAACCCCTTAATTAGAGAGATGAGTTGCTATATATTTCTATGTATAGAGGCCATATCTAGTAAATAAGGCCCATGTATAAATATGAAAGAAATAAATGTAAGAAGGCTTACTAGGAGGCTTTGCATATTGGAAAGATCCTTCTCTAGAATGTTCATAAAAGATAAATAGTACTATATAAAGAAGTAGAAGCATTGTAATTGATGGAACCCAACCCACACTCCAACATATAACTTGACACAATGTCTGTCTGGCGGTATTGATGAACTCGGATTTGGTTAATGATTTGGCTTTTGATTATAGTTATGATCAGTGGATATTTTTGGTGGTCATTGCAATCATTTATTAAGGATTATAAATGCAAAACTGACCTATCCTTTTTCCTCGGTCCTCGTTTCCCACTTGGTCATTACGCAAAACCCTTTGGCATTTTGGTCATTTTGACATTTTCGTTCTGCTGTGAGAGCTCTGCGAGGGTTTCCATGGTGATGCTCTGTTTTGGTTCTCTCTACGAATGAATGTGGTCCGCGGGCTTGCCTGTGCTGTTGGCAACTATATTCCTTCTTGTATGGTCTTGTTATGCATTCTAGAGGTTAGTTTGTTCATTTTCCTCGGCACAAAGGGTTTTTTTCATCTGCTCGAACATAAAATAGGTTGCTGGTTGGTTCTGTCTGGTTTCCAACCGCTCCCTGTTGTTGGTTATTTTGCTACTGCTCTGCTGCTAAAATCATTTTGTTACTGTTCCCGTGTGCTCAGGTTACAGGCACAATGGCTTGCTCGGCTATGTCTTTCAGGTAACTTGTCTTTCCTTGATTTATTTTTGCCTTCTCCTAGTTTAAAAGCTAGCAATGTCCACTCCTCTTGTCTCAGGTCATTCTTGTGTTCTGTGGCTCTGTGGAACGCAATTTCTTGGTCAAACACACTCTTGGGTAAGGTTTCATTCTTCCCTTGCTCGTAATATAACTCTATTCGTTTCTCTGTTAGGCGTGGTGTGACTGACAATGGGTTGTGCTGGTTGCACAGGTCAAGGTTTCGACCTCGGGCGTGGGTGGCTTCAACGTTTTGGTTTGCAAACCCTTCGGTCTTTCCTAGCAGGCTCTATCACCACAGACTTGTAGGACTGTACTTAGGGTTTGTAGTTTTTTGGTGGCCACGCTTCGGCGTTCGATTGTTGCCTCTTGTTTGAGTCATTACATGACCTGGGCACACCTCTATGTACGATTCCAGTTTGTAATTCATACTAGTTGAACTCTTTGGTTAGGCACGAGGGTTACACAGTGATAAACCCTAGACTAGGATCTGCCCTATCTCTTAGTTGTTGTTTCCTCTATTTGTCTTGACAATGTAATGTTGGACTCTTATATAATAACAGTTATATATTTTCTTTGTCTCTGTTTCATTTGGAAAGGAAAAGAAACAGTGTGTAACGGGTGGTAGTGAATTACCTCTGTTTGGTTCGTCCAATTGATGCTCGGATTCTAATTTCTTCATTTAATAGTTTTGTTGTGTTAACATTCTCCTGGCCACGAGCTTGTTTACTGGTTGTCCATTCTGGTCCTAGAAACCTATATGCATTCGACAGTACTTTGTTCATTAAGAGAGGAAAAACATAAAACTGAATGCCTGCACTTTTCTTGTCATTACTGAACCATTTAATAATTGAGAAATAAAATTACACAGTATGAAGATGATGTATAGATGGATGAATGTTAAATTTGTTCTATGTCTTCTTTTATTACTTGTATCCGAAAATGCTAAACCTCATCAATGATTTTCGATGTTATGTTCTTTGTTTACAGTTAATTGAACTGTGTAGTTACTTTTTCAATTGTAGACTTTATAGTTACATAACTATTTAAGTATTCGGTTATGCCTATATGGCAAGATTTTACATTAGACACATTTGTCTTTTTCTTTTTAAAATGACAGGACAATTATTAATCTACTGTTAATTAAAGACAACAAATAAATAACCCTAACCGACCAAACTACCCTTGACTAATACTGAAATTAAAAGTAAAAACAAAATCCTACATCCTACTTTGACAAATTGAACACAAAGAAAACCAATATGCTAATTCGACTTTCCACCCTGGCAGAGACCAACACCTGATCATGGTGCCTTAGCTGGATGCTCTTGCATCAGGCTCCCGGGGCAAAAAGAAATCATTACTCCAGTCCATGAGCTTCTCGACTAAAGAACCCATCTGCTCAATCTGCCTGGCATCAAGCCACAAATTGTCCTCAATAGGATGGTTCTTCCACTTGACCAGGTATTGCAGATACTTCTTCCACCGAGTTCGTTTGGCCACCTGAGTGTCGAGGATGCTCTCGATCTTGGGAGGCTGAACGTAAGGCATCTATCTCATCCAAGTTTCTCCTCCATCCTGGGTATTCCGTGTAGGCCATGTGGTTCTGTCTTCTTCTTCTAGGTCAACAGTGTAAGGAAACAAGTTTGCTACATTAAAGATGGGTGAAATGCCTATCCCTGGTGGCAACTGTATCTCATAGGCATTCGCTGAAAATTTCTGGAGGACTTTGCAGGGACCTATCTTCTTATACTTCAACTTATTGTATGCACCTCTAGGGAAGCGTTCCTTGTGCAAATGCGCAAGGACTTCATCTCCTACATTGAACTGTACTTCCCTTCTCTTCAAATCTGCTTGCTGTTTATACTTTTGGTTGTTGTCCTACAATTTAATTTTCACCTGCTCATGCAAATATCTCATTGCGTTAGCGAAATCTTCTTCATCTACACTTCGCCTTTCTTGCAATCTGAGATCTCACAACTCATGCAATCCGTGAGGATGCATGTCGTACAGGATCTGAAATGGACTGTAACCTGTGTTGCAATTAGGCGAGTCGTTATAATCGAACTCTGCCTGGGCAAGCACTCGATCCCACATCTACGAATTCTCACCAATCAAGCTTCATAGCAGGTTTCCCAAACTCCTGTTTACCACCTCTGCTTGTCCATTGGTTTGCGGGTGATAAGCAGAGTTGTAACTCAGTTGTGTATCCATCTTCTTCCACAGGGTACACTAAAAGTGCCCTATAAACTTCACATCCATGTCCGAAAGAATAGGCTTAGGCAACCCATGTAGCCTGAAAATCTATGTGAAGAACAAGTGGGCCACGTGAGTGGCATCACTGATTTTTCTGCAAGGGATAAAATGTGCCAACTTCGAGAATCTGTCCACTACTACCATCACCGCGTCATAACCTCGCTGTGTCCTAGGTAGACCCAAGACAAAGTCCAAGCTGACTGAGTCCGACGGTCTTCTTGGAACAGGAAATGGTGTATACAGTCTTGTGTTTTGACTGTGGCCCTTCACCAACTGGCACACTTTACATCTGGTCACAAATTGTTGTACGTCCCTTCACATCTTTGGCCAAATGTAGATATGACTGAGCTACTTGAGTGTCTTGTCTATGCCGAAATGTCCGACTAGACCTCCACTGTGCTTCTCCCGAATAATGTTCTCTCTCATCGAGCAGTTAGGAATGCATAGTTGTCCCCCTCTAAATAGTAGTTTCTCTTGCAAGTTGTAGTCCAACCATGGACTATTATCTCTCACCAAGGGATTCTAACATGCCTCATAGGCCTCCTTAAAATCTGTATCGATCTGGTATAAATCTTTTAGGTGCTCAAAACCCAACACTTGCACAGTACTCTCCTGCAAAAGTAAAGCTCTCCTACTCAATGCATCTGCCGCCTTGTTGGCCTGCCCGCTGATGTGTTTCAACACAAAGGTGAAACTCTGCAAATATTCCACCCACTTGGCATGTTCGTGATTCAGCTTGTGCTGTTGCATCATATACTGTAGTGCAAAATTATCTGAAAACAACACAAATTCGTTTCCCAGCAAATAGTGTCTCCAGTGCTTTAATGCCTATACAACCGCATAGAACTCCTTGTCATAGGATGAATATTTTTGTCTGCTTTCATTTAGCTTCTCACTGAAAAATGCAAAAGGTTTATCCTCCTGACTGAGTGTTATATACCTAGGGGGGGTAATATGGGGTACCGAGGGAAGTACCCAAGGTAATAATGTAATAATGGGATGGGCCATAGTAATAAATAAGGTGGTTAACCCATGTCATGTAAGGGACCACAAGTAGTTAATAATAATGTAAGGGGCCCATGGTATTAGTTGATGGTATGAGGAAACCATGGTAATGATGCATGGTATTGTATGTATGAGGCCTATATAGAGGCTAGAGACTCCACATGGAGAGATATGAAGAGAAGTATTCTTGTATGAATGGGTTGTGGAGTATTCTCCTTCCTTAAGGAGTGAATGTATGGTGTTGCCCTACCTTAAGGGTTTTGATAATAAAGAAGCATTTATATCTATTCAGATCTTGTTATTCTTGGGTTATTTCTATTATCATATATTTCTAGTTTAGATCTACAACAAGTGGTATCAGAGCACTTTCTTGGGCACAAAAGTGGAGAATTTTTTTTACTTTTTGTAGGATTTCAAGGGCGGCGAGTTTGCAAATCAGATCTGTATGTTTTGGTTCAAGATCTGCAAAACATGATTGTAGATCTGTATTCTTTGTGAAAAAATAGCCGATTTAAAAAAAAATCGGTCAAATCGGAGTCCGGATGAAGGAGATATCGCTGATTTAAAAATCAGTGGGGTTGCAGATAATTTTTCAGGGTAGCGAGTTTGCGGCGCATATCTAGACGTCATGGTGCAAGATCTACAAGATCTAATTGCAGATCTGGAATCTTTGTGAAAAAACACCCAATTTCAAAAAAAAAATCAGTCGAATCGGAGTCCGGATGAGGGAGATATCGCTGATTTAAAATCAGCTCTTTTTTTAGAAATTTTGGGTGACGGCGAGAGAGTAGCAGCGCAGATCTGGAATTCCAGTGCCTGGATCAAGATTTCTATCACATGGGTAGATGCAGAATGATTGTTCCATTTCTAAAAACAGGTCATAATAAGGATTCTGAGCACTATTGACGAAACTATGACAATTTCAAATTTTCACCATTTTTTTTTCAAAACCCTCTTTATGGATTCTAGCAAGGTTCTATTATTTACAGGAAAAGATAATGGTCCTACTATTGAAGAATACATAAAAGAACAGAAGTGGTTATGGAACAACTGGAAATGGTGGGTAGTGGCGCAATTTAGAGATGATGCGGCCACATGGTGGGGATTACTTAACCAAAAGAAGTGTCTCAACCTTCCCGATGAAGAATTTGAGAAATTCCTTTTAGACAGATGGTCTCATGCCAGAAAACAAGATAAGGAGAAACATGCGGGTCTATTTCCTAATGGTATATCCTTATTACAGGTTCATGGGTTGATTAAGAAGGAGAAGATCGTTGTGTCTATAAATCCTAGTTGCAAGCATAATTTTATCAATGTTATTTGGCAAAAAAATTGCAAGTTCCAGCCAAACACATTGAAAACACACAGGTGGATGATGAGGAGGTTCACGTGTATAAGGATTTGAAGATTTCTATGGATAAGTATGTGTTGCATGGTGATTTTTATGCTTCAGAGATGGATAATATGGATGTTGTTTTGGGATATCCTTGGATGGAATCCGTGGGTACTATCAATATTAATGTGCAGAAGAAATTCCTGAAGATATGGTATAAAAAGAAGAAAATTACATTACAGGATATTTCCATCCATAAACAGATAGAGCACATGGAGGCTGAAGCAGAAGATGTTCAAGGGACTGACATATCAGATGATGAGCCTTTGATGATCGACAATCAAACACAAACAGAGGCTGCAGAAGAAAAGGTTACAGGTGATGATACATCAGAGGAAGGCTCAGTGGTTGAAGTTATATTGAAAAAGAAGACACCACAACAGGCCCTACAACAGGGTGAAGTCAAGCAAAAGCCATCGTGGGTTAAAACTTCAACATATCATCACCCACATCACCCCGCAAGACAACCATCAAGATGGCAACTAGTTAGTCACAAGGACAACAACACCCACAAGATGGATACAAAGGAGAGACGATCCACCTACTACACATCAACACAGAAGAGCGGCCACGGTCAACTTCCATCTCAAGCGAGCGAGGCACCAGCGAGATCGAGGGTTCACCTTTCTCTTGGATGGCTAGATGCACGTGCATGGTATCAGTGAACTACTCTTTTGAGTAGATCTTATTATTTGTGTTCTTCCCATGTTTCAGGGACGAAACATGCTAAGGGGGG
>APFE030373486.1:40366-65662 GCA_000404065.3 Pinus taeda
TTTCTATCTTATTTCTTGGGTTTATTTGCATTATCTTATATTTTCATATCAGATCTATAATATTTTGGGTTAGATCTAAAACACTGAGTACATCTCTAGTAGTCATACCGCTAGCATCACAGGGAACCTAAAAGAGCTTCTTAAAATCTGGCAATCTCAGGATCGATCTCTCTGTGATCTTCTTCTTTAGTAGCTGAAAACTCCTTTCTGTTGCATTAGTCCATTGAAAAGGCTGACTGGCCTTTTTAATAGTGTCCAACATAAGTGCACAGATTTCGCTGAAATTCCTTATGAATTTTCGATAAAAACTCGCCAGCCTGTGAAAACTACGTACCTCAAATAAGATTTTCGGGGATGGCCAATTGACTATCACTGCAATCTTTTCCGGATCCATCTTCAACACGTTTTCTGGTATTACGAAGCCCAAATGAATCAAATCTTTTTTGCAGAAAAGCACACTTTTTTCAGATGTATCAGCAGTTTATTCTACTGTAATTTTTCTAGCACTTTCCGAACATGTCAAAGGTGCTCCTCCCTTGTCCTACTGAAAATTAGTATGTCGTCCAAGTATACTCGCACAAATTTTCCAATGTATTCTTTCAACATTTCATTCATTAACCACATAAATGTATTGGGCGCATTGCTCAGTCCGAATGGCATAAACAGCCACTCATACAGTCCTTCGTTAGTCTTGAAGGTTGTCTTCCACTCGTGCCCCTCTCGAATTCGGATCTGGTGATACCCACTCTTCAAGTCTATCTTAGAAAAATATGCTACCCCGCTTAGGAAATCTATCATGTCGTCCATCCGTGGTAGTGGAAATCTGTACCAGATGGTGATTTTGTTGATGGCCCTCAAGTCTGTGCACATCCACCACTCTCCTCCTTTCTTGGGAGCGAGAACCGTTGGAACTGCGCAAGGGCTCAAACTCTCCCTTATCAACCCTTTGTCTAGCAGTTCCTGCACCTGCTTCCTAATCTCTTCATTGTCCTTGGGGCTCATCCAATATGCTGCCTTATTCGGCAAACTTGCTCCGGGTATGAAATCAATATGGTGACTTATGCTTCTTTTGGGGGGCAGTTTATCTGGCAAGTCATCCACCACTATGTCTGTAAATTCCTACAACATATGTTGAATTTCTGGGGGTAAATTTGATGCCTTTGCATGCAACAATACCGTTTTTTCTCTTCTTACAACTGCATAACTCACCTCACTATCCTCAACTTGTTTCAAAAACTGTTTTCTGTTGACCAACAATGCTCTTGGCTCACTTGTTCCTGTTGTCCCTTCCTCCTTGATGGGCACAAGTGTGTGCTTGATTCCATCCTTGACAAACTTATAGCAGTTCGTCATTCCATCATGTACCACCTTTCTGTCGTACTGCCATGGCCTGCCTAGCAGTATGTGACATACATCCATCAGCATGATGTCACAAATGACCTTATCCTAATATCTACGTATTTGAAACTCCACCTCGTATTATTCATCCACCAGCAACTGATGGCCTTTTTGCAGCCATGAAACTTTGTAAGGGGTGGGATGTTTCAATCGCTTCAATTCCAACTTTTCCACCATCTCTGTAGCCACTAAGTTATTTGTACTACCGTTGTCAATAATTAGCTTGCAGCACTGACCGTGTGACTTACAAACTGTTTGAAACAAAGCCTTATGTTGCATTTGTTCAGTGGCTTCCTTGGCTGGTTTTAACAACACCTTGTTCAACACCAAGGCTTCCCCTGTTTCTGGAGCATTCTCTGCTTCTTGGGGAGGTGCCTCTGCTTCCTCTGATTGTGCAACATATGCACCCCTCTGTCCAGCTTGGTCTGCCTTAGGACACTCAAATTATCTGTGTCCCCACTTATGACACCTATAACATTGGTAACCATCTCCTCTACCTCGGCCATTTCCCCTACCTCGTTGATATGGCCTACCACCTTTCACATTATCACCTTTGTCTACTAACCCAAAAGCTCTAAAACTGCTGCCTTCCTCATTATTACTAGCAGTCTGCCCTCTGCCATATGACTGGCCTCTTCCTCTGCCAGTTCCTCGTCCTCTCCTGGCATTCTGCCTTCTAGTAATTTTCTCTTCAGCTTTCTTAGCACTGTGATATGCTTCCTCAATGTTCTTTGGAGACAGAATACTAATTTCATCTAAAATTTCTAGCCTTAAACCATTTATGTACTTGGCTTTCTTTTCTGAGGTATCCTCTGTATAACCGGCCCTTAGGTTCACTCGATAAAACTCCTTAGTGTACTCCCTTACTGTCATTCCTTTCTGTTTTAGATTCTGCACTTGCCTATGTAGTGCAATCTGATAGTCTTTCGGCAAAAATCTGCCCTTCAACTTGGCCACCATCCTTGACTAGGTTTTGATCGGCAACTTGTTCAATCTCCTTCTCTCTGTTTGGACACTATCCCACCACAGGGTTGTGTGTCCCTTCAACTTCGTCGCAACAAACTTAACTCAGCGGTCTTCACTGAACTCCTCACACTTGAAATACTTATCTAACTCGCTGATCTAGTCTAATAGAACCTCTATGGACAAGCTGCCATCATAATTTGGGAGTTCTGGTTTGGGTTTACTGCTTGCCACTAAGACCGATCTCAACAGTCTCATTTCTTGGCCCTCTCCATCCGATCCATTTGTTTTCGCTTCAGCTTCCTCTTCACTATCATCGCCTACCTCTGGATCTCTTCTTCTCCCTGCTTTGACTGCCTCCAAACGGGAAGTAAGAATCCTAATCTCCTCTCTCAGTCCTTCCTCTGCTATCCTTCGAACACCTCTGCCACGACCTTGCCTTCCTACCTCCATTTCTCTAACTGACCTTAAAAAAATTCTGCTATGATACCATTATGATGGAACCCAGTCCACACTCCAACATATAACTTGACACAATGTCCGTCCGACACTATTGATGAACTCGGATTTGGTTGATGATTTGGCTTTTGATTATTGTTATGATCAGTGGATATTTTTGATGTTCATTGCAATCATTTATTAAGGATTATAAATGCAAAACTGACCTGTCCTTCTGCCTCGGTCCTCGTTTCCCGCTTAGTCATTACGCAAAACCCTTTGGCATTTTGGTCATTTCGACATTTTCGTTCTGCTGTGAGAGATCCGTGAGGGTTTCCATGGTGATGCTCTGTTTTGGCTCTGTCTACAAATGAATGTGGCCCGCAAGCTTGCCTGTGCTATTGGCATCTGTATTCCTTGTTGTATGGTCCTATTATGCGTTCTAGAGGTTAGTTTGTTCGTTTTCCTCAGCACAATGGGTTTTTTTCATATGCTCGAACATAGAATAGGTTGTTGGTTGGTTCTATCTGGTTTCCAACCGCTCCTTCCTGTTGTTGGTTATGTTGCTACTGCTCTGCTGCTAAAATCATTTTGTTACTGTTCCCGTGTGCTCAGGTTACAGGCACAATGGCTTGCTCGGCTATGTCTTTCAGGTAACTCGTCTTTCCTTGATTTATTTTTGCCTTCTCCTGGTTTAAAAGCTAACAATGTCCGCTCCTCTTGTCTCAAGTCATTCTTGTGTTCTGTGGCTCTACGGCACGCGATTTCTTGGTCAAACACACTCCCGGGTAAGGTTTCCTTCTTCCCTTGCTTGTAATATAACTCTGTTCATTTCTCTGTTAGGCGTGGTGTGACTGACAATGGGTTGCTCTAGTTGCACAAGTCAAGGTTTCGACCTCGGGCATGGATGGCTTCAACGTTTTAGTTTGCAAACCCTTCGGTGCTTTCCTGGTAGGCTCTGTCACCACAGACTTGTAGGACTGTAGTTAGGGTTTTTAATTTTCTGGTGGCCATGCTTCGGCATTCGATTGATGCCTCTTATTTGAGTCGTTACACGACTTGGGCACACCTCTGTGTACGATTCCAATTTGTAATTCGTATTGGTTAAACTCTTTGGTTAGGCACAAGGGTTACACAGTGACAAACCCTAGACTAGGGTCTGCCCTGTCTCTTGGTCGTTGTTTCTTTTATTTGTCTTGACAATGTAATGTTGGACTCTTATATAATAACAGTTATATATTTTCTTTGTCTCTGTTTCGTTTGGAAAGAAAAAGAAACAATATGTAACAGGTTGTAATGAATTACCTCTATTTGGTTCGTTCAATCGATGCTCGGATTTTGATTTCTTCGTTTAATTGTTTTGCTGTGTTGACATTCTCCTGGCCACGAGCTTGTTTACTGGTTGTCTGTTCTGGTCCTGGAAACTTATATGCATTCGACAGTACTTCGTTCATTAAGAGAGGAAAAACATAAAACTGAATGTCTGCACTTTGCTTGTCATTGTTGAAGCATTTAATAATTGAGTAATAAAATTACATAGTATGAAGATGATAGTACAGATGGATGAATGTTAAATTTTTTCTCTGTCTTCTTTTATTACTTGTATCTGAAAATGCTGAACCTCGTCAATGATTTTCAATGTTACATTTATGTTCTCTATTTAGAGTTAATTGAACTGTGTAGTTACTTTTTCAATTGTAGACCTTATAGTTACATAACTATTTAAGTATCTGGTTCTGCCTATATGGCAAGATTTTACATTAGACACATTTGTCTTTTTCCTTTTAAAATGACAGGACAACTATTAATCTATTGTTAATTAAAGACAACAAACAAATAACCCTAACCGACCAAACTACCCTTGACTAATACTGAAATTAAAAGTAAAAACAAAATCCTACATCCTACTTTGACAAACTGAACATAAAGAAAACCAATATGCTAATTCAACTTTCCACCTTGGCAGAGACCAACACCCGGTCATGGTGCCTTAGCTGGATGCTCTTGCATCAATAATGAGATGCCCTGTGAAGTTATTTGCAATCAAAGCTTTGCAAAGAGACAAGTTGGCGCTATTCTAATTCTTTATTTGGCTATTGTGGTTGCAACCTTCTTCTTCTTTCACAAGAAACCTAGATAAAATAGACTTATTGGGAGGATAATAGTCTATCAACTACTGGAAATAAACTCAATTAACCTATCTATTTAAAAATATATTTATCATTTAAAATATATATTTATCCATGATTTATAAAAATGATTTTTATAACATTACTTACATATATATATATATATATATATATATATATATATATATATATATAACAAATTTTTAAAAGTTTAAAAAGACATTTCTTGATTGATAAAATATAAGTTACACATGTTTGTCTTATTTTTTTCAATTAAACAAGAATTTATGGAGAATGATAACTTACAATTACAATGTGTCTCTAAAGACTTGAACCCAAGTTGGGAAAACAAATTGTTCACTAAACCACTTGAGCAAAGATCCCTTGACAAGATATATAGTTTTTCTTAGTAAATCAATTTTATGACATTTTTTAAAATAAAAATAAAAATACTTAATAGTAAATTATAAAAAACTTTGAAAACACATATCATAATTTATGAAATATAAATTATATGGTTTATAAGTTAATTTAAAAAAATAACCTCAAATATAATAATTTAAAAGATATATTTTCAAATCTACATATTTTACTGATTTATGTTTGGGTTTTTAAATTTATTTAAATAAATATGAATTTAGTTTAAATGGAATTTTAATATAAAAATATTAGGGGTGGCAAGAGGGGAGGGGTCTTGTATAGCCTTGAAGGAAATCTTGTTAAGAGGTATTGAAGGAAATCTTGTTAAGAGGTATGCATGGGATTGGGTCAAATGACAAATACTCAGGCAGAAATGCCTAGATGGTACAATATAATATTGGCTAAAAACACACAAGTAACAAAAATTAGAATTTTCAGGGACTAGTTTATCATCATCCAACACTTATACAAAAGAACCTCACTCAAAAACAAGCATTTAGATAATCTATTCACACAAATTATGAGGATCTTGAAGGACATTCCACAAACGAAAAAAAATACTTCATATCCTACCAAGTCAAAATGAAGAAGTGGACAAGCGTGCAATCAACCCTGCCAACCTTAGGGATGGAAATTAGAAATAAATAGGGGTTTTGGATAGTGGAACCTACTTCAACCCTAAATGCTAAAACCTTGTTTAAAAAAAAGAACAATAATAAGAGTTGGGAAGGGGGCTCGTTGTAAAATTGGGATTGGGAACTGAGGAATGTTGCGGCATCCAACTTAAGTTTGAGGCAAGCAAGCAGCATAATCTCACACCTTCTTCAAGGAGGAGACGCTACATAAAGGACACAGTGATATCCATCACAGGAAATTAACACACAGCGATAATTACGTTTAAAGGGAATGCACTGATGAAGAGTTATGTTTGTAATATGTTGACATCGCATTACAGACCAACACGGATTACCAATTTAGGATGTAAATTGGAAATAAAAAGTTAAGGATACGTCGAAGAGTTTGGCAATTTCCCAGGGATGAACCTAGCCAGTCTAGTATGCCAATTCTTTTTCAAGAAATACAAAACAACTTGCTTTCAATATAAAAATAAATGACATTTACATAGATCTCTAATGTATGTCATTGTTCACTTTCAACATTTTACCATCTCTCCTTATCCCTCTTGAATCTCTAATGTATGTCATTGTTCACTTTCAACATTTTACCATCTCTCCTTATCCCTCTTGTTTTACGTATTTAAATCTATATTTGTCTCTGCGTACTACTCTCTATCTATCTCTGAATTACATTCATTTTCTTCCATCATACCAAAAAAATATTGTTCTGTTGCATGTCTCGAATATATCACATCTAAAATAGGTCCATATGGTCACTAGCGGCAAAAACAAATGTAAAACCCATATTACCTGACAACTGGGAAATGTCATTCTCAAAAAAGTGTGTTGATCTGACCCAAGTCTGTAACGCATTCTCAAAAAAGTGTAGTTGGTCTGACACAATTGAGTGGGACAGGAACAAAAACTTGCAATTGGGGGAGGAAACGGTGCTTTATGTCAATGGGATCTATGACTGAGAACAATTTATAGTGGGATTTCCTGGAATGAGTGGATCAAGATGTGGCACGATAAGGAATAGGATTTTTGCAACCAACAACTGAGAAAGGAATACCAATTGTAAATGCAAGGAAAGAATCACTTAGATAGTGGAGAAAATGGACGCGCTACAATTTGATAAGCTAGTGATGAACATGAAATTGAAGGAGCAGCTGGAAACAAATGGCAATGTGCTGAAGGAGGTCCATAAGATTGGCCAAGCAGATGGATGAGATCGAGGCACATCGTACACATATTATTGCTTTGCAAACGCTGCAAGCTGTCAAGTGAAAGATAGATTAAAAATTATTACAACATAAAACCATTAATAGACATGATTTCAAAGTTCCTCAACATTCTTCATCGCATTTGCACTGAGTTGGGAAAATGACATGTTTGAGCCTGTTGGATTCAATCCCTTGAGAAATATCTAAAATAGTGTCTCGTACAAGATTAGAGAAATATCTAATTCCAAAAAATGGAAACACATTAGTCGTGAAGTCAAAAAAATATAATAAAAAAAAAAATCAACCCCGGGGAGCAAAATTATTACAACATAAAACCATTAATAGATATGATTTCTCTCAAAGTTCCTCAACATTCTTCATAGCATTTGCACTGAGTTGGGAAAATGACATGTTTGAGCCTGTTGGATTCAATCCCTTGAGAAATATCTAAAACAGTGTCTTGTACAAGATTAGGGCAAAGGCTAACCAGCTTGCCATAGGGCATTAAATGCCCTGGTACATGCAGGCTATATAACAAAATAACACATAACCTTTATTTTTAATTTATGTAGCCACTAAGGCTGTGTGTTATTTTGTTATATAGCCTGCATGTACCAGGGCATTTAATGCCCTATAGCAGGCTGGTTAGCCCTTGCCCAAGATTAGAGGAATATCTAATTCCAAAAAATGGAAACACATCATTCGTGAAGTCAAGAAAATATTAAAAAAAAAGATCAACCTCGGGGAGCAAAAACTTGTCAATGGGACCACTGATCCACATCAAAATACACAGCTACAACTAGAATCTCACAGAAAAACAATAACGAGGAAGACCACCCATGCAACTACTTGGTATGTGCCTCCATATTTATACAAAAAAATTATGCCAGTTACATGGATTAAAAATTAAATTTTTTCGTTCAATTTAGCCTTGTAAATCTATTTAACACTTATATTATTTTTACTTTTAGGCGGATATACAAGCTTCAAAGTATTTTTTTTAATAGCATCAAGATGTTCATTTATAGTCTTTACCCAAATTTCTTCTTTACCAACTTCTTCAACATTCATAGGATCACATACAATTAATACAAAATTTAAAACTTGGTCTATTTCACCATTCTGCTCATATAATTCTTTTAAACTTCTACTCTTCTAACCTTTAATTATGTTCTTTAATGTAGCTAATATAAGATTAGATTCATTATTTACCTCTCATCATGTTGTTTATTGTCAACCATAACCTGATGCTTTTCCATGCTCTTGAGTTCTTGGTGTTATGAACTATAGTGGGATGACTCGTGGTGATTTCTTTTTGAAGTGTTTGTAGCAGGTGTATATGGAATCAATTATCCACCTTATACTTTTTCCTCATCTCCATCATCATCTCCATGAGATAACACAACTCCCTCCGCAATAGATTTATCTATTCTTCCATCCTAAGCTTCTTCTTCCATGAACTCAACATCTCTACTAATAATATACTTCTTTGCGATGGGATTATAGAGTCTATATGCCTTAGACTCCTCCATGTATCCAATAAAAATACACCTCTCACTTTTATCATCTAACTTCTTTCTCAAGTCAATAGGTACATGTACATAAGAAACACACCCAAAATTTCTAAAATGAGATATATCTCAACTCTTACTACTCCAAGCTTCTTTTGGAACTTAATCCTTCACACCCTTAGTCAAGCCTCTGTTAAAATTATAAATATCACAAGTAACTACTTTTCCCCAATATTTATTTTATAGATGTTTTCTCTTCAACATGATGTGAGCCATATTCATAATAGTTTGATTTTTCCTTTCAGCGACTCCATTTTGCTATGGAGTACAACATGCAATAAATTTTCTCTTTTATCCATGAGACTAACAAAACTCAATGAAATAATTTAGCATATATCCACCACCTCTATGTGATCTTAAAATTTTAATATATTTGCCACTTTCCTTTTCAACCATAGCTTTTAAAGTTTTTTAATACAGTAAAAGCTTCATATTTTCAAAAGATAAACCCAAGTTTTTCAACTATAGTCATCAATAAAAGTTACAAGTAAAAATCGAAATCCAATGGGGGTATTTGCATTAGTCCACAGAAATCTATATGTACAATCTCTAGTGGAACTTTCACCCTATACAAAACTCCATATACAAATTTCTCTCTGTGATGCTTTGCAAGTATACAAATTTCAAATGAGCTTGTGGTTGTTGAATACAAGGTATCCCTTTCACCAAATCTGTTTCTTCTATAGCAAATCTAGTACTGCCAAAATATAAATGACCACATCTTAAATTCCATAACCACGATTCATCCAACTTCTTAGTTTTATAAACATTCAAGAAGGGAGATAATTCATTTCTCATTATAAGCAGAAACATCAAATTCTTTGTCATCTCCTCCATTACTATCGGTTGCTTGCTTGGATACTTATAAATGGATGTACATACTTTGATTTTAAAGAACGCTTTGTACATTTTCTCTATTAGTTGTCCAATGCTCAAAAAATTGCATTTTAAACTAGGTACACAATACACATCATCAATTGTTCTTCTTTCACCATTTCTAATATATACAAAAATCACTCCTTTACATTTAATGCATACCTTATTATTGTTTCCTATGTTAAGCTCAAATTAAATACTAGCGTATAGATTGGAAAACAAATCTGTGTTTCCAGTCATGTGATTGGTATAGTCATTGTCCAAAAACAAAACACCATTTTAACATTCTTAGTTCACATTACAAGTCAAAAATATTTGGTTTTGATTATCGTCAGATTCTTCTGTGATGTTCGCAAACTGCTTACCAACATATGCCTGCTTCTTCCATCACTTGTTAGCAAAGTGACCATATTTTTGGCAATAATAGCATTGACCTTAGAATTAGCATACATTTGATTTCCTTGTTGCTAGGTTGTGTTGTTACTCCCCCTTAGAAGGGCATTGTTGAGATTTCTCCTCATAGTAAGAATTATCACGCTTATGTCATTGATTAGCTACTTTGGCACCTCTTCCTTCGACCTCTTCCTTTAGTAAATTGTACTTAAGTTTTGGAAGATGTTCTACAATGTGCTATCATCATATCTAGTCATTTTGGATTCATGTGCCATCAATGAACCAATCAACTCATCAAATTGTGTTTGACATATGTCTTTAAACTATTCTATGGATACAATCACGGCTTCAAAATTCTTTGGAAAACTATGAAGAACTTTTCTAGTCACTCTCTTATTTGAGAGGCCTTTTCCATACTATCTCAATTGATTAACAATACTCATGACCCAAGTCATTAAACTATCCATGGTTTCACTATTTTTCATTTTCATATTCTCAAAATATCTTCTTAAATTTTGTAACTTGACATTCTTCACTTTGGATACATCTGGTAACAATATTCAAGAGTGTCCCACGCCTTCTTTGAAGACGTTGCACTTGAAACCTTTGGAAATATCACATCGTCTAAGTTTTGTTGTCATCGCTGTTAAAATAAGTTGGAGGAAGAAAATCACTTTCTTTGAGAATGTCCCAAATATGCCCACATTATTTCAATTTCAAAATATATATAACACTATCAATCTTCATAACTTTTTAACTCATCAAAATTATGGAGATTTTAAAAACTTTATTTTCAATCATTTTTTATCATATAAACACATTGTTAAAGCAAACCATTTAATTTCATATAATGCTTCTTAAGGTATAATAGATCAAACTTGGTCTACATGGTGGTAGTAATCATCATCATCATCATAACAAGTGTTGCAGGGAACTTAGTCCCTACTACTCAAGTTACAAATTTTGCTTTCCAAAAAAATGTAAATTGATATATGAAGAAATAATAATCTCTATTAAGGAGCAGGGACTTGCACAGATTTTGGTGAGTGGTAACCACTACTAACTCTGCACATTTACATTGCATCCCTACTTATTAAAGTACTAAAGAATAAACAAGTGTTGCAGGGAAGCATAGTCCCTGCGACTTAAGTGGATGTTATGCTTTTAGAAAAAATGCAAATTTATATATGAAGTAGAAAAGTTAATTGCCTACTAAGGGATATGGACTTGCATAAATTTTTGGTGGGTAGTAACCACTTCTAAGTTGGCACATTTACACTTTACTCCTACATGTTAAAGCATTGAAGAAAATATAAATAATGGTAAGTAGTAACTCTCGATAGGTATATTTAGGCTGTAAGGTGTTCCCCTTTGAAAACAACTCCCCAGCTGTCATTGTGTACCCGTCTGTACCATCAGATCGAATGTTAGATGATTGAAATGTTTTAGGCCATTTGATCTAATGCCTCCTTCATTTAAGCTAACTATCTAATTAACTCTCTAAACCCTAGGAAACTCTTTTCCACCTCGCTATTATATACAACCTCACAAAATTGGTCTCATAGAAGAGAGAAAGAAATGAATAAAGAAGTTGGCATTGTTAGATATCTGAAAGAGAGTCAGAGATAGATTGAGCACACTTCACACTCATTGTATTTTATTGATCTCAGCGGTTATATATTTATAGTATTTAGATCACTAATAACAACACATCTAGATAGCTATTACAACTCACACATAGGAAACTGACTACTTCTAGATTGACACCTAGGTACTCACAATGACAACTCACACATTACATGGAAGCATTACTTCCAACACCCTCTCTTAATGCTTACATGTAGAAAATATAAAAAACCCACATTACAACAATAAATAAATTTTTGTCAGATTTCTCTGATATGGTCATCATCAACACCCACATCCACTACAGACCACTACATCTTAGAGTTGTCACTTGACCTCCATTTAAAATGTAACCATATCTGACCATTGTCGATGAACTTTGCGGAATTGACGCTTCTCAACCTCCGGGAGCACAATGGGTCAATCTCGATACTGAACCATCCTATGAAACTACCACCATCTGCGAATCCACGGCCTTCCATAGCCTTCATCAGTTATCTAGGATAGCATTTTGGATACAAAATGTCTTCAGCAGACAATTCTACAACTTGACCTTATAAAATAACCTGTACTGACGCTCTCAAAGCACGACAGGTCACACCAACTTGATCTTATTAAAAACTACCTATGACTAAGGCTCCTGGAGCAGCACCATGAGGCACATTAATCTGTTGAATAGTTAACATGTCCTTTGTAGTTTTGCTTCATTTGATTTTTTTTTATTTTTTTACCAACCATTCCTTTGTTCTATTAAAATTTTTACCAACAACCTTTTTTATTTTCTAACTTCTAGATAAACCATTATTATAAATTTAAAATAACACCAACAAATACTTCTATAGAGAGAAAGTGATTGGAACATAAAAATCCCAAATAAGATAGATTTCACAATAACATGCCCCGTCTCGTTACAATTGTTTATATTTTGAAACCCGATTTCAACGACCCTGTCCTATCAAGGATTTTCAAAATTGGGCATGCCACCGGAAACTTACGAGGACAGTCCCATCATCATATTAAAAGAAACAGACATCATAATCGGTGTTTGCATAGTGTTCGTTGAAGAGCCACAACACGTTGTGGAAATTTGCGGCAGGGCTGGACATGGCTCCATTAATCCGCTGTTTGCAAACCAAACAAGAAGACCTCTGCAAATGAGATCTCAGGTACAGGAGCCAGAATTTCGTCTTCTCGTTCTCGAATCCTCTAACATTCACATTTGTATCACTCAAATTTATCAATGGACAATTGGGGCATTGAAAAGCAGCACCATTCAATTGAAGTCCTGGGAATGGCAATGGACAAGGACACGCTTCACAAAAGCAGAGGCAATAATCTCGAAGGAGTTCTTCACATGTACACGGGCAATGGCGATACAAGTTACGCCGAGAATTTTGACAACCAGCGGCACGTTTTCCGGATGTTGCGGTCGTTGTTTCAGGCCACAATCGACAAGGTCAGATTTCCCCGAGAGGGCCCTCTCAGAATCACAAATCTGGGCTGTGCAACTGGAAGTAACACCGTAACAGACGTTTGGATGATTCTGCTTGACGGATCTCAGTGGCGCGTCTCGACTTTCAGATCTCAGCGGCGGTCAACAAGAAGATCCCAACAAAGAACCCAACTACTCAACACTAAGAAACAAACAACACACAAGCACTCACTGGAAACCGTCCGGGAAGTGCCCGTTCCTGACGAGACTGCGTACAATGCGATGTATCCGAGTTCGTGACGAGAAAAAAGGTGATTCGAACTCTTCAATGCGATGTATCTGAGTTCGAGACGGGAAACAAGGGGATTCGAACCAATTCTAACGCACACTCCAGACAAAAACTTTACAAAGACATATAAATCTCACAACCACTCACAAAACAACACTCCTACTCTAACCTATTTGCATAGCAATAAAATTCAAGGCTCACTCATTTCCTGGCTCTCCTTCGAGGGAGTCAGGCCAGAACAGGTTCAGATACCATGTTAGAAATCTAAAAGAGGGCGAGATAGATTGAGCACACAACACAAATCACACTCATTGTATTTGTATTTTATTGATTTTACTGGTTATATATTTATAGTTTCTAGATCACTGACAATAACACATGTAGATAGCTACCATTCACACTCACACATAGGAAATTGATTGACTATTTCTATATTAGATACTCACCCTGACAATTCACACATTACATGAAAACATTACTTCTACAGACATTCTCAGTCTCTTTCTTTCACTGGAAATCATAAAAAAAATTGAAAACGGCTTGCTAATCTTTCTTTCGCTGAAAATCATAAAAAAAAAAAAATTGAAAACGGCTTGCTAAGAAAGAATTCGCACGGTATAGACCAGGAATCTTAAAATCTCCACAAAAAGATGGAAGAATCAGTGTCTATTTTCAAACCTTCATGAAATTTTCTTTGCAGAATTTCCTTCTGTTTTATTTCAGTGGCTGAAGCGACAGACGGAGATAAATTCCCTTTGGCCATCTAAAGAAAGCCTGGTGTAGAATCATTAAATGTTGCGACGCCTCAAAATTGTTGGTAGGATTCGTGACTGTAGATTGCATGACTTTTTTATTAAACCAAAAAGCATCATAGAAATAATAAAAAACTTAACTCCGACGCCCCCCTTTATTGAACCGATGGTAATCGTAATCGTTAGAGATCATGGCAGTAGTCTATAACCCGATTTTTTGAAAGTCTTTCCGGTGGATTTCTCTGGTCAAAATCCGGCAGCAATTCATTGGAATCCCAAGTTTGATAGCTAGTTTCTGCACAATCAATGGCTCCCAGGGGTTTTTCACGGCGCTGAATCCAAATATGCAATTAAAAAACCATTCTAACTGCTTAAAAATCAAGATTTAACCTCATTTTTCCCACCGGATTCCATCACCGGAATCTCAAAAAGTCGCATTATAGACAACTCCGAGATCATGGGTGTCTCTCAACTGATTTCTTTGAAATAAAGACAAGTGTCATTCAACTAATTTGCATTTATGGCATTTCGAAGTGGAAACAGAGGAATAGGCCAGCAATTGCATTTATCAAAAAATTAATGCGGGTGTCCGCACGGCGCAAAGCATTTAATGGTCACAATCATACAATTTGGCCAACTCCCCATAAAATTATCTGCAAGGGAGCAAAGGATTTAATGGTCGCAATCACACAATTCGGCCATCTCGCCATTAAATGATCTGCAAGGTCCCGTACATGCATCTGATCAGGTAACATCACTTCTATATCTGAATGTAGCAGAAGAATGATTTGAATTTTCTGTAATTGTTTTCGAGTATTGATTGGAGTTGTTTATAATGCGATTTTTTTTTAGAGATTTTGGTAACGGAATCCAGTGGAAGAATCGAGGTTAAATCTTGATTTGTTGTAATTAAAATAGTTTTTAACTGTATATTTGGATTCAGCACCCTAAAAAATCCCTGGAATGCTTTGATTTTGCAGAAACTAGCTATCAAACTTGCCATTCCAATAAATTGTTGCCAGATTTTGACCAAAAACCCACCTAAAAAGCTTTCAAAAAATCTCATTATAGACAACTTCCAATTGATTTATGCCTTCTGAGCCTAGAGCATTTAATTTACAATTTGCGTGGCAGTCAGAGAAAAATTTCCTTAAAGATTTGCAGCCCTCTTTGTCCCAACACTACCAATCCTCCTCACAATTGTTGCTATCAGACCCTCCATAGGCTACCACTTACATGGGCCCAGCACAGGCTAACTGCCCGCCTCTGCCGGAATAAATTCCGAGAAAAAAATATCAAAGAAGTGTGAGGAGAGGCCTAAGCCCAGATACGACTGCTTTCGACCCTTCCACCAGAAGAAAGAAGACGCAACAATCTGTTTACACCTCCGGCCCCTCTCCGTCTGGCCGCTCTGATGCAACAGAGGAAGTTAGGGCAATGATGGGTGATTTCTCAGACAGCATTAAGAACATTGTGAAAACTTATAACCTCAGAGTCCGGACGTTGGTAAAAGTTAACCAGAGGTTTACATCCATAAAGATAAATCTTGGTCGGAGGTGGGAGTGTCCCATGCAGGTTGCTGCAAGATCAATGGGAAGAGCAGCAAAAGCTTGAAAGGGAGGCACATGCAAAAATTTTGGACGTGCTGTTGGAGTTGGAATTGGCGATCTCTGAAGACCCTGACAGCCCCAAATGATTTCAGTTTTTTCGCATATCGTTGGCGAGAAATATAGCAACAATTAGCGTTTTATTTTGTTGTTTTGTCATTTTGGTACTGGCTTTTTTGGTCGCTAATTTTAGTTAAAGACAAAATTTGGGGAACCATTCTTTTGAAAACCTGTTTATCTCGGAATACTACGGGAACAAAATACAAAGAACCTGGGAGAGGCGTGGACTAAGACTGCATGGTACATTCCTTAAAAAAACAGAGGTGGATTAAGACTGCATGGTACATTCCTTAAAAAAACAGAGGTTTATAGATTTTCACAGTATGATGCATCCCCACAATAATAGAGTTATGTACATGGACATACATTTGATTGTATTTGATACTTTGGAAGGTGTCTCGTTATGTACATGGACATACATTTGATTGTATTTGATATTTTGGAAGGTTTTGAGACACGTCATTGATTTATTTTGGTTTGTTTGCTTTATTTTCTCAGCATCAAATTTCATAGCTGTCACTCTAACATCAAGAGCATAACCAACTACCTGCAAGTTGGGTATACTAAGTTTCTATGATTTTAGCAAGAGCAGACTCACGGGATAGAGGAATCCGCCCCTTTAGGTGCCACCACAGTGGTCTGCCCGGGCTTCGCCCATATGATTTACTTTCAAACCACACATCACTGCACTGGTTTGTCTGGTTGATTGGTTTATCGTTTTTTAAGTCAATGAGAGGCATAGTTGGTTGATCCCTGGTTTTTATTGGTGGATCAAAATGGGCAAGTTGAAGAATCTGATTTGCATATATATATATATATATAAATAAATTATATATTTTTGCACATATATAAAAAAATTATATATATTTTTTAAAAGAAATATTGTAATCCTTAAAAAAAAAAAAAAAACAAACAATAGAAAGTAAATTACGCACCTATTCAATAGAAATTAAGGTTTTTTTGGCTACTTTGCTTACTTATTGTTATTTTAGTTAATCTTTTAATTAATGTGTAAATGTTTTTATTTATTTATTTATTTTAGTAACATTTTATTTATTTATTTGGTTTTTAAATTTAATTATACGGTATTTAGTGATGTTTTTCTAACCACAATGATTATGGAATTAATCTCTCTAGTATTTGCTTTTCTAACTATGATGATGGTTTATTGATTGGAGATGGCTATATTTGAATTTAAAAGCAACAAATCTAAGTTGAAAAAATGCTAATATGAATAATTTTATTTACATTATAGTCTATATAAATAATGTAAAGTGTAATTCTTAAATGTTTAGCACTGACACCTATAATATGGATATTACAATTTATGTTTGTTCAATATATAAAGTTTTAATAATAAACTTGATTAGAAAGTAAATGATAATGATCTCATGCTATTACAATTAATTAAAAATATTAAGCATTTAAAATTATTTAAAAATAATAATCATCAAATTCACATCCTTGTAAAGATATTATTAATATGGATCTTCTTGTTAATAAAAACTTAATTATAATACTTTTCATAGTGAAAAGTGGAAACTTTCAAAATGATGTCATGCTTTATAGTTAAAAACAAAAAATAATAATAAACTTGATTAAATATTAAGTAATAATGATATCATATTAATACAATTAATTTAAAAATATTAACCATTAAAATTATATTAAAATATAATCATTAAATTCACATCATTGTAAAGACATTATTAATATCATTTTTGTGTTAATAAAAACTTTAAAAATATAATACATTTTAGAGATAAAAGTGGAAACTTTGAAAATGATGTTATGCTTTATAATTAAAAAAAAATAGTACTGGTTAACAAATAGAATTTATTATAAAAATAAATTTAATAATAAATAATATATTTAATATAATTATTTATGTTAATTAATTAATAGATTTTTTAATAAATTTAATAATAAATAAATATATTTATTATAATTATTAATATTAATTAATTAATAATTTTTTCTAAATTGTTGCTTTATTTTTTAAATAAAAATTATTTTCATTTAAATATAGTCCAAAATAATAAATAAATTTTTAATTTTTTAATTATTATATTGCAAAAAAGTATATATTAAAAATTATGAATTGTTTTTAGTGCTATTTGAGGTGAAATCTTGATTTGTGTTATTTAAACATGTTTTTTTAACTGTATATATAAGTTAGCACCCTGAAAAATCCTTAGAGCACTTCAATTGTGCAAAGGCTATCCATCACACTTATAATTTCAATAAATTTTTGACAAATTTTAGAAAAAATAAAATAAAAAACTCACTAAAACACTTTTTAAAATTACACTAAAAACAATTCATTAAAAATTATGAAGGGCAAATCAATAGAAAAAGTGTTCTCACATGGTACTTTGAAAAGTATGAAGGGGTCAATATTCCCTTAGGGATTTGATATATTATTTGTGGCCTTCTTTACTTCTAAATTTACCGTACTTGCCTTCTCACTTGATGATTTGATTCGTAATTCGAATATTTATTTGAGTGAAATGCATGACTCTGCACAATTATCAAGGAGAAAATATTAAATATATATATATATATATATTTTATTTTATTTAAAAATAATAATGTGTATTTATAAATATCTTCTTAGTTCTGAATAAGAAATTTTGGCTATATTATTTTTATTTGAAATTAATAATTTTTATTTATAAATGTTTTGCTTAGAAGTTTTGGTTTTGATGATTTTATTTAAAATTAATAATTTCTATTTATAAATATTTGTTTTGTTTTGGAAGTTTTAATTTTAATGATATTTATGTATTTTTTGCAAGTAGAAAAATCTATAATAGTTTAGGTAGTAATTTGCTTTTGTGATTTATAATTTAGGTGTCAAATCAATATTGGGGATAGTCATCATTGGTTACTATGTTTAAATGCAAGGTGACTCATTATTGTTATTCAAGGAAAATGAGGCCATCTAGAATTACAACTAGTGGTCTCTAATGGGGTTGGGGGTTCACTCTTGCCACATGATGTCTTTAGGGCTTGGGCTGTTAACACATTTAAGAAAGTAATGACTCCTATTGGAATAAAAAATTCTCTATCATTGGGGTTATCATCACCAACTACTACTTAGCCTTCTCCATATTCCAGTTTTCATATGCTTGATGGTGGATTACATTCACAACCATATTCATTTGTTGAGCTCTCCTAGTCATTGGTAGGGGATGGTCTTTAATCCCTACAACCTTTTTCCTGCGAACCCCAAGGTTATCTGCTAGAGAATAACAAGTTGATTCCAAAAAGTGAACAAATAAACGATGGTTGATTCCAAAGAGTGAACATATAAACGATCTTCAAAATAATTTAGACATTTTCCCAGCCATTCATGAAAACTGTAATTCCGAAAATTGTTTGAGCTCTATTATGAAAACCCATCAAAATTGGAGGTTTTACACCAAAAGTTATGAATAATTAGGAGTTGTTGTCTAGCTCATTTTTATCTAATACGTGATGATGTCTGAAATTTGTGAGGTTGTGATGCAAATTTAGATTTGGATAGATAGCCATCATGAATTAATATTATTTTATTTATCCTATCTGATGTCATCTACTACCTACATTTTTTCAAAATCTATCAAATATTTACTATTGGAACTTGAAAAACCATCTTTGAAGATTAAGAGGCAATCTATGTTGGAAAGTTAAAAAATCTGTGAATTTGGTATAATGTAAGTGATTTATCTTTATCTTCTACCTTTGAATGACATTTTGTTTACTAATTTTTATCTTCAATGATTTTTTATGTCAGAATGCTTCTCGAATTTTTGTGTTACGACGTTTCCTTTGCAACATATTTCCATCTTAAATTCTGGTGAAGCCTAACAATTTAACAATCAAAAATCATTACACAAATATTTAAAAATCATAGCATAAAAGTTTGAAAAATAATTTGTTCAATAATATTGAAAAATAAATATTTGTTTTTCAAATTTAAACATTATAATAGTCAATGCTAAACTCATAGTGGTCAACAGGGAAATGATTGCTATAGTCTTTTTGTGGTAGAGAATAATAAGTAATGGTGGTAGTAACTCTTGGTAAGTATATTTATTTGTATCCATTTTTATGTAAATACTTGCTTAAATTATGGTGGGCGGTAATTGATAATTGATGGTAAATATGTTATTTAAGTGAGTATGAATTATTTTCAAGGATTTTAATTTTGAATGTTTTTGTTATGGAGCTTAACATCCACATGGCATTGTAGTGTGGAAAGGTTGCAATAAGACCTTCAAGTTATGGCATAATTAAACATTTGAAATATATTTTTTAATAATATTGAAAAATAAATATTTGATTTTCAAATTTAAATATTATAACTTGCATTGGTTAATGCTAAACTAATAGTAGTGAACAAGAAAATGGACTGTTAAAGTCATGCCTTGTGAAGAATAATAACAGTCATATAAATTAAATGCTTGGTAAATGTCAATAGGTATCAATTCATAATAGGCACTAAAACATGTAGCCCCACTTTTGCATGGAGATTCTTAATTTGTAAATAGTCTTTGTTACAATACCATGGCCTATTAATACCAATTGCCCCAAAAAACCATAATTCACTTAGTATGACACTTGTTCATATGAGAAATTTTTTAACTGATCAATTTAATTAAAAGAGCAAAAATGGCATAACTTCTTTGGAGATAAACCTCAATCTTTGGTTTTTGTATGCTATTATTAATATTCTAAAATATTCTATTGAGGTTAAATCATGAGCATCCACCTAATAATTGTTAGTATTTAAATTAAAATTCTGGAAGTCTTATTCCAAAATAAACACTCCTATGGGCATAATTAATTAATTAATTAATAATACTATTAGTTATAATAATTGAATTGTTATAATTATTTAATCACTAATTAAATATAATATAATTTATGAATAGAAATTAATAATACAACATATGATACAAAAACATTTGCTATAATAAAAAGGGGTATAATAGGGGTTGAAGGGTCCATTAGATTAATAATAATGGAGGTCTTTCAATGTGGGTGGATTAAGTCCACAATATTTGTTATTATTAAATGAAGAACATCATGGTAGTTAGTAGTAAATAAATGTGATAGGGTTGCATTAAAGAAGGTCCATTTGGTATTTAGCAAGTTGTTATGATTAGACTTCTCTTGTCATCTCAAAATAAGGATGGATTCGTTCATGTGGGAGGTGTGGAAGAATGTTGTATTTGAAGCTTAGCTTATTGAGAGATTGCCCAACTTTGAAATGCAAGTGAACATACGTGGATGTCTTCTATAAAATGATCAATTGTAAAGTGTTGCCATATCTTAAGGGTTTTTTATATTAATAAAGTGTGAGCATATCTAATATATCTTCTATAATTCGATTTAATGGGTTAAGGGACATAAAAAATAGTATTATAGTTATTTCTTGAGCTAGAAAGGAAGGATTTTATTTATTTATTTTGTAGGGTTTCAAAGGACAAAAAAGGGATACGATGCACAAGTCAACTCATGTAGTTTTATGAGAAAAATTTAAAGAAACAACTTGTAGATCTTAGTTTCTTTCAAGGAAGCACCGAAATTAGAGACTCATGTGCATGGATGTGTCTATGTTATTTTATGCAACGGATCGATAAGATTGCGAAATACACGATACTGAAGCTGTTAAAGAAAACACAACAGGCAAACATATAAACACAACAAATTTAATAAGGAGTTCACCCAATACTACTGGGCCACGTCTCCTGGTCCCGCATTCAGTGGTGGCCTCTCTATTATGTATTCAAAGCAAAGTTTTTACAACAGTGAGCTCAATTTGAGTCTCACTCAACAGATATAAAACAGCAAGACTGTACTTGGATTCCTTAAGTCTCTGGAGTACACAAACTCTCCTTACTAACTCTTGACCTCTATTCGTTACAATGGTATGAGTCCAATCTGAGACTCAATACATGACAAGCATATACAGAGGAGTTCGCTTAAACCTCTCAAGCCCTTTCTGGAGTACACAGACTCTTTGAGTCTCTTTGACTTTGTCTCGATGTTTCCTTTGCTTCTGCAGGTCAGCTCGATTTCTTCTCTTTGTTCTCTGCTCTTAGCTTTCTTAACTTGCTTACTGCTTTTACTCCTTCCTTTAACTTGCTTTCCGCTTTCTCTGTCAGTTCGTGGCTTTAAAGCCAATCTGCTTTCTGACTGTTCATTTCCGCTTCCCGGCTTTCTGGTTCCCCTCCCTCTGTCCGTTTGAATCCCTCTGATCTACGTAATCATCACTATATAACGTCTCACAGGAAAGTGGCCACCTATTTCATAACGAACTGAGTGTCAGTTCTCTTGGACGTTTTCAAAACGACTGTTTATTCTGTTAACTCTAAGAATGCCCGTGAACACGACCTTCTACCAACGCATCGTCCACGTTGGACTTCAAATCTTATACAACTCTGTCTATTTACCTCGTCAAGTCCGGTCGCCCATCGGAACGCATCTCCACCATTGATTTGGGGGCCCCAAATCATACGGTCATCATCTATATCGGGCAGGTAAGTAACATGATTTTTACCCGTCCGATGTGAACGGTTTTCTCTTTCTTTCGTCAGACGCATGGCACCCATTGTGTGGCATCGGGTGGGACTCGATTGAAACCGCTTACCGCTTGAAGCCCTTCCGATATTCTACCAGTTTTTGTGGGACCTCGCTTCTGACAGAATCAGAACAATACTTTTCGGCAATTTAGAGTTATTTCGGGTCCGAGCGCTTGGGGCTTTTCCTTCTTTGAGGGGTTTGCCCTGCAATATGCGATTAGCGACTTATCGCTAATCGCATATCAAAAATTGCCCCCGTTTCTCGAACTGACTCCTGGTTTTGCTAATTTGTGGCAGTGTGCGTTACCATGGGCCGACGGTCTGCGCGCTTGACCGAGGGTCCTTGTTGCTCTATGCTAATCACAAATTGCAATCGTTATGAGGTTATCTCTGATAAGCTTGATCTTTATAATACTTTGAAACTTTGGCATGAATTTTATAGAGTTCATGAAAACTTAGAGAGTGTTCTAGGATCCAATTTGGATCATGGCCTTCCCACTGAAAAAAAGCATTTGGACCACCAAAAGTTGGTTTTTAAGCATCAATAAAGTGAGGGTACAAATTCCTCACTTGCCCAATTTCTATCCATTTCGCACTGCTTGGTTTTGAACCTTTGATTCCAATCCTGAGGTACTCAACATCACCTCTGCACGTAGTTCTCACCTTCCTGTCCAAAATTGTATCTTCCTGCAATTCATTGAGATATTCAGGTAACAGATCATCAATAGAAGGTAATTGACTCTGCTCTTCAGGATCTTCAGTCAATGAAGGTTCAAATAGTCTTAAGCTTTCTGCATTAACTACCAAATAGATGTGCATGTAAGCTGGCAAATCAAGGCAAAAATCATTCTCGCCACTTTTCTCAAGTATCTTGAAAGGTCCATACCTTATTGGCTTTAGCTTCTTACCTTCACCTTGCATTTTGTCTTTGCTGATATATAGCCAGACTTGATCACCAACTTGGAAACGATGCTCAATTCGATGCTTATCATGCCTCGCCTTGTACTTGGCTTGGATCTTTTCCAGTTGTTCCTGTACTACCTGGTGAATCTCTTGGATTTGTTCAATGAAATTGGTTGCCTTGTCCACATCACTGTTTCCATCAACCGTTATGTCTTTACCAAAGACAAAATCCAAGGGAGACCTTGGTGTGAAACCAAAACAAGTCTCAAAAGGAGATCTCTGTGTAGAACAATGTTTAGCACGGTTGTAAGCATGTTGCACATAACATAAATGTTCATCCCAAAGCTTGGGATTCTTGCTGCAATAGCCTCTGAGCAACTGGATCACTATCCTGTTGACCACTTTTGTTTGGCCATTTGTGGATGAAAGGTTGTGCTCTTCTTCTGTCTGGTGTCCATCAATTCCCACAAACTCGACCAAAAATTCCCAACAAATTGGGAATCTCGATCAGATACAATGGAAGTGGGTAATCCAAAATGAACCCATACATGCTGAAAGAACAACTTTGTTGTTTGTTCAACTGTAATCTGCTTCTTACAAGGTATTAAAATACACATTTTGCTAAACCTATCCACAATAACATATAAATAATCATGACCTTTTCTAGATTTAGGCAACCCCCCAACAAAGTCCATGGAAACACTTTCCCAAGGATGAGAAGGAACTGGTAGTGGGATGTACAAGCCTAGTTTTCTATTGTTGGGCTTGCTTTTAGCACACATAGTACACTCTCTTACCTATCTAGAAACTGTCTCATTCATTTTTGGCCAATAACAAAATCTTTGCAGTTGTGCAACTATTTTACTTACACCAAAGTGACCTAATATTAGAGAAGTGTGTGCTTCTCGAATTACCTTTACTCTTTCAGTTTGTGGAATGCATAACTTTCCAAAATGATACAAGAATTGGTCCTTAACATGATAATCCAATTCTTCTACTTGTTTTCCATGACTTAAAGTTGCATATACATATTTAAAATCTATATCTTGAGCATATTGTTCAACGTAGCTTTCATGCAATATTGAATTATGCTTAAGTATAGTAGATGCATTTATGATTGGTCTGGACAACATATCTGCAACTTTATTGTGTATGCCCTTTTTATATATGATGACAAGATGAAACTGTTGTAGAAAACCCATCCACCTATAGTGTCTTGATTGCTGCAACTTAGTTTGTGAGTGTAAATATTGAAGTGGTTGATGATCAGTATGTATAACTGTCTCTTTGCCCATTAGATAATGTTTCTACTTTTTAACACTCTGTGCTAATGCATACAATTCCTTGTCATATGTGGGATAATTAACAACTGCAAAATTAAATGTCTCAGAATGATAACATATGGGTTTATCGTGTTGCATCAACACTGCTCCCATGGCATAGTCACTGGCATTTGTTTCAATCTCAAATGGTCTTTGAATATTGGGCAGTGCTAGTACTAGTGTTGTACTGATATTTTCTTTTAAGGTGTCGAAGGCTTTATGTTGTTTGCCTCCCCAATGAAACACCTTATTCAATCCTGTTAAAGCATGTAAGGGAGCTGCAATCAAGGAAAAGTTAGCAATAAACTTTCTCCAATATTGTGCTGCTCCTAGGAAGCTTCTAACTTCCATAGCAAATTTGGATTTAGGCCAGTTTACAATGATTGCAACCTTAGAGGGGTCTATCTTCAATTCACCACCCCCTACAATATGACCCAAATAATTCAAAGATGTTTTGCCAAATTCACATTTTGATAGCTTGACATAGAGATTCTCTCTTTTCAAAACATCTAGAGTGTGCTTGACATGCTTCAAATGTTCTTCCCATGTTTTACCAAATATAAGAATGTCATCTAAATATACAATGACAAAATCATCAATAAAAGGCCTGAGTACATCATTCATTACTCTCATGAAAGTAGCAAGAGCATTAGTTAAGCCAAAAGGCATAACTAACCACTCATACAATCCCTGCTTTGTTTTGAA
>APFE030373486.1:66623-87609 GCA_000404065.3 Pinus taeda
AATCCCAACTCTTTACAATTGCTTCAGAAATTAAATTTACTTGTGAGCCACTATCAAACAAAGTATCAATCTTTTGATGCTTGGAAATAACTTGAATATGAAAAAGCTCATGTCTTTTCCTCTAATTTTCTTCATTATCAGTAGATTGTGCAGAATTACTTGTAGATGCTTCAGAATTTTTACCTTTTATACCTGTGGCAACGATTGTTTTTTCATCCCCTTAATCTAACCCCAAATATTTTTGAATAGTTACAGCAGTCTTCTTCCTTTTGCCATCGAACTTCTTGGGTCTCAACTCCGGATGCAGAATCCAGTAGTGTTCATCATCATGCCCATCCTTCTTGTAGTGAATGCACGAAGGCTTGGTCTTTTGTACAGCATTTGTCTTCCTCTCTTTCCATTTCTGTTTTCTCTTTTCATTGTTCTTGCTTGCAGTGGGTTTTGATGATCCCCCAACTTCTGGGTTAACATTCTTGCCTCTAACCTCTAGATGTGTAGCTTGAATAGATACCTCATCGATGCTAGTGGGATTAAACATGAGAATGGTGTGCTTTAAATAGCTATGTAGACCACCTATATACTTCAACAAAGTTTTAGGTGAGTCTAAAGAAATTCCTAGAATCAAAGCTATTTTTCTAAATTCTTGAGTGTAGCCTTGTACACTTTGCCTTTTAATTGGCGAAGAGTTTGCCAGCTCATCATGTCTTGCTGCATATAAGCTAGTGGATAGAATTGCTTTTTAATTGCAGAAACAAATTCACTCCAGACAGAAAGAATTTTACCATGCTTCTTCAGGTCAGCTTGTGTCATGCCTTCCCACCATACTAAGGCAGTGCCTCCAAGGCATAGGCTAGCCAATTGAATCTTACTTTTGTCTGAATCAATGCTCTGCACCCTATAATACACATCAATCTGTCTAATCCAATTATCCAGCTTCTCTGCATTCAACTCTCCATCATATATCGACAAATCAAATTTAACATCAAATTTAATCAAAGATGTTTTCTTTTTATTTTCAAGGCTATCAGGAGGTGTGGGAAGCTTTTCTTCTTTCCCTTTGCCTTTAGAATGGTCATGGAGGAGAGATTCTTCTACTCCTTTATCTTGTTTGGAGTTTGATGAATCTTCATCTCTACCTTTCTTAAATTCTCTATACATTTCCTCTACCATGGCTCTCATGGTCATAAAACTATCCATGAACTGGGAGTCTAATTCCAAGGGACTTTCTTCTATCATTTTCCTCTTAGGGTAGACTCTTCCAATCTCTGGGTTAGTTTCAACCAATTATCCTTCTCCTAATTTGAACTTTGTCCTAGTTAGCATTCAACAACAAAATCCAGCACAAGCTTGTCTAACCTTAGTAACCTAGAGCTCTGATACCACTTGATCCGAAATTGATCTAAGACAAAGAATTAAGGTATTACAGACTCATGCGATGGATGTGTCTATGTTATTTTATGCAATGGATCAATAAGATTGCGAAATACATAGACATTGAAGCAGTTAAAGAAAACACAACAAGTAAACATATAAACACAAGAAGTTTAATAAGGAGTTCACCCAATACTGATGGGCTACGTCTCCTAGTCCCACCTTCAGTGGTGGCCTCTCTATTATGTTTTCAAAGTAGAGTTTTTACAAAGGTGAGCTCAATTTAAGTCTCACTCAATAGATATAAATCAGCAAGACTGTACTTGGATTCCCCAAGTCTATGGAGTACACAGACTCTCCTTACTAACTCTTGACCTCTACTCGTCACAATGGTATGAGTCCCATTTGAGACTCAATACATGACAGGCATATACAGAGGAGTTCGCTTGAACCTCTCAAGCCCTTTCTAGAGTACACAGACTCTCTGACTCTGTCTCAATGCTACTTTTGCTTCTGCAGGTCAGCTTGATTTCTTTTCTTTGTTCTCTGCTCTTAGCTTTCTTAACTCGCTTACTGCTTTTACTGCTTCCTTTAACCTGCTTTCTGCTTTCTCTATCAGTTCGTGGCTTTAAAGCCAATCTGTTTTCTGACTGTTCGTTTCTGCTTCCCAGCTTTCTGGTTCCCCTGCCTCTATCCATTTGAATCCCTCTGTTCTGCGTAATCACCATTGTATAACGCCTCAAAGGGAGGTGGCCACCTGTTTCATAACGAACTGAGTGTCAGTTCTCTTGGATGTTTTCAAAACGACCATTTATTCCATTAACTCCAAGAATGCCTGCAAACACGACCTTCTGCCAACGCATCATCCACGTCAGACTTCAAATCTTATACAACTCTGTCTATTTACCTTGTCAGGTCCAGTCACCCATCTAAATGCATCTCTGCCACTGATGTGGGGGCCCCAGATCATACGGTCATCGTCCATATCAGGTGGGTAAGTAACATGATGTTTACCCGTCCGATGTGAATGGTTTTCTCTCTCTTCTGTCGGACGCGTGGCACCCATTGTGTGGCATTGGGCGGGACTCAGTTGAAACCGCTTACCGCTCGAAGCCCTTCCGATATTCTGTCGATTTTTGTGGGACCCGCTTCTGACGGAATCAGAACGTTACTTTTCCACAATTTACAGTTATTTCGGGTCCGAGCGCTCGGGGCTTTTCCTTCTTTGAGGGGTTTTCCCTGCGATATGCGATTAGCAACTTATCGCTAATCGAATATCAGAAATTGCCCTCGTTTCTCGAACTGACTCCTGGTTTTGCTAATTTGTGGCAGCGCGCATTACCATGGAGCGATGGTATGCGCGCTTGACCAAGGGTCCTCGTTGCTCCACACTGATCACAAATTGCAATTATTACGAGGTTATCTCTTATAAGCTTGATCTTTATAAGACTTTGAAGCTTTGGCATGAATTTTACAGAGTTCATGAAAACTTAGAGAGTGTTCTAGGATCCAATTTGGATCATGGCCTTCCCACTAAAAAAAAAAAAAAAATCTTTTGGACCACCAAAAGTTGGTTTTTAAGCATCAATCAAGTGAGGGTACAAATTCCTCGCTTGCCCAGTTTCTATCCATTTCACACTACTTGGTTTTGAACCTTTGAGTCCAATCCTGAGGTACCCAACATCACCTATGCGCGTATTTCTCACCTTCCTGTCCAGAACTGTATCTTCCTGCAATTCATTGAGATATTCAGGTAACAGATCATCAATAGAAGGTAATTGACTCTGCTCTTCGGGATATTCAATCAATGAAGGTTCAAATAGTCTCAAGCTTTTTGCATTAACTACCGAATATATGTGCATGTAAGCTGGCAAATCAAGGCGAAGAGCATTCTCACCAATTTCCTCAAGTATCTTGAAAGGTCCATACCTTATTGGCTTTAGCTTCTTACCTTCACCTTGCATTTTGTCTTTGCTGATATATAGCCAGACTTGATCACCAACTTGGAAACGATGCTCAATCCAATGCTTATCATGCCTTGCCTTGTACTTGACTTGGCTCTTTTCTAGTTGTTCCTGTACTGTCTGGTGAATCTCTTGGATTTGTTCAATGAACTTGGTTGCCTTGTCCACATCATTGTTTCCATCAACCGCTATGTCTTTACCAAAGACAAAATCCAAGGGAGACCTTGGTGTGAAACCAAAACAGGTCTTAAAAGGAGATCTTTGTGTAGAAGAATGTTTAGCACGGTTGTAAGCATGTTGCACATAACATAAATGTTCATCCCAAAGCTTGGGTTGCTTGTTGCAATAGGCTCTGAGCAACTGGATCACTATCCTATTGACCACTTCTGTTTGGCCATTTGTTTGTGGATGAAAGGTTGTGCTCTTCTTCAGTCTGGTGTCCAGCAATTCCCACAGACTCGACCCAAATTTCCCACCAAATCGGGAACCTCGATCAAATACAATGGAAGTGGGTAATCCAAAATGAACCCATACATGCTAAAAGAACAACTTTGTTGTTTGTTCAACTGTAATTTGCTTGTTACAGGGTATTAAAATACACATTTTTCTGAACCTATCCACAATAACATAAAAACAATCATGACCTTTTCCAGATTTAGGCAGCCCCCCAACAAAGTCCATGGAAACACTTTCCCAAGGATGAGAAGGAACTAGTAGTGGGTGTACAAGCCTAGTTTTTTATTGCTGAGCTTGCTTTTGGCACACATAGTACACCCTCTTACATATCTAGAAACTGTCTCATTCATTTTTGGCCAATAACAAAATCTTTGCAGTTGTGCAACTATTTTACTTACACCAAAGTGACCTGATATTAGAGAAGTGTGTGCTTCTCAAATTATCTTTACTCTTTCAGTTTGTGGAATGCATAACTTTCCAAAATGATACACGAGTTGGTCCTTAACATGATAATCCAATTCTTCTACTTGTTTTCCACGACTTAAAGTTGCATATACATCTTTAAAATCTATATCTTGAGCATATTGTTCAACATGTTATCACCCCAAGAAACTCTCATAGGTTGTAGATCGGAGATGCTCGAGAACATTACAAATTACACTTATTGTTGCAAATGGATGAATGAACACCCCCAGACATGCGTGAACACCCCCAGACTACAAGGCTTTAGACCACCAATTACTCACGGTTTAAGGATTGGGTGAATATGGAGAATACTGACCACACCAGTAGATGCACAGGACCTTGTGATGGCCGGCTGCAACTAGTAAAGAAGTCTGAAAATCTAATTCCCTAATGCACAAACAGGATGACAGCTCTCTGGCACTAGTGGAGAAGAAACCTGAATAACTCGTTCATTGATACATACAAGATTTTAACACAGAGGTAGGATGACAGCTACTCTAATGCTAAACATCAAGAGTTCATAAATGTAGCATATCAAGCACAACTTGGAAAAGAAGATAAATGGAAAGTGAGCAATTAACAACAAAAGAAGCTTGTATTAGCCGAAAATGAAGACGAGACGCTGCAAGTATCAAAGTAGTTATAGTCTCCAGAAGTTGAACCTTACATCAAAACGACAACCATCAACCCTGATTACATCTTGTTTCTGGGTATATATTGAGTTTCATTACAAAGGCACTCGGCCATTCTAGGTATGGGGGGGTCATAATTGACCACCAACCCCATTTAGTTTCCTGATGGAGCTTCTGAGTGTGATTGCTTACTGTAGCGAACGAATCTGATCTTTTCTTGTACTCTGTTGTCCTCTTAGGTGGTTGGAGTGTCATATGGGACAAAGTTTCATAACTGTTAAATGCAGTCACCTGCTTGGGCTCTGTCCTTTTCCTTCTCGGCCATACTACTTGTTGAATGCGGTTGTTGAGGAGAAATTGCAACTAATACTGGTGAGCCGATCACTTTCGTCCTTCAGGTGCACGGAATAGTTAAGAGACATAGACTGCATAGCAGGTGGACGAGTAGGAGGAAGGAGAAGGGTCGGCCATCGGATAAGGGGGATAGACGGTAGAGATGACTTGGCGGGGGATATCGGAAGAAGCGGGAGCGGAACGAGCGTGGGCCGTTGGATCTTGGCGAAATTGATCCAACGGTGGTCGGGTGAGGAAGGTGCGCAATGGTTATTGGGCAAGGACAGAGGATTAAGCGATAAGCGGTCTCAATCGCACCACCTTTGGGCATTAGGTGGTAAAATGGTGAGGGCATGCGATTCCATTCAGCGCGTGACATGTAGCGATGGAGGAGAGAGAAAAACCGCTCTCCATCGCACACTAACGTGTTATCGCTTTGTGGGTGCGACTTAAGCGAAGGTTGTTCGATCTTGATGGAACTGATCAGACGGCGGAGGAGTGATCGGGCAAGTCGCTTTATCGAGCGCGACAGGAGTCGTCGGATCTGGTTTTTGGTAGTTTTGGGCATTTTCGTATAGCAATGTGCGATTGCAATCAGATCGCATCGCAATATCACATCGGCGGAAGCCAAGGGGTGCGGCCTTTATACACACATGGATGCGATTTGCGATAGCAATTAAACCCGGATCCGATAAAGGAAAAATTCGTTTTTAGGACTGATGAAGGGAGAATGAGCGATGCAAGGGAAGGAGAAAATGACCGTTGTGAGTCTCTTTTGAGCATGACCAAGGACCAAGCCCACTTCCGACCTTTAGAAATCAAAGATACGTAGCACAGCTAACACTGACTCCTTCTGGGGATGAGATCCTCCCTGTGAGGTCTCAAGAACTGCAGATCATTGCCTTTCCTGTGAAAATTGAATTAACAAAATTCCCTAGTGTTCCATTGGGCATGGAGTCTAATTAAGCTTACACTAAAACTAATAAAACAACATACTTACAACTTTAAGGCCTAAAGACCTTAAGCAACATAATTTTCAAAACTGCCCATTTACTGGGCCATCAAAATTGTTTCTCCTTCTCTTGGTTAATATGCCTGTCAGCCGGTTCATCAAAGACTTGCAAAATCAGATTTATTTGATCGTCTACCTCAAAAAGTTTAGGACATTTGACCTTATTAGGTAGAGATGGTTTATATTTCACCCCCTCTTTGTATGCTCTTGTCCTTGGATGTTCTTCATGGAAGCTTTTGTACACCTGCTGAATAATAAGGGTTGTTGTGTACTCGACTGTGTCCTTTGTGACCTACATAATTAATATAAATGGTGAATCAATGCATTCTTGTGTGGGGGACACAAAGACTTCACCTGCTCCTGCAGCTTCCTTAGAACAAGCCCCATCCAAGGAGGTGTCCCAAATCTGTGCACCTTCTTCCTCAGTGATCTGGCAAATTGCCCTTTCAAGCTGTGTGGAGGCCAACCGGGCAGGCTTCGTAATATCAAGATTGAGATTATCCATGTCAGCCTTGGGCATTGAATTATGGCTGGCCTCAGTGCCTAGGGAGTGGTTATGAGGGATTGTCTCTTGAATAGACAGAGAAATATAAGATGATGGGGAACTGACTTCACCATTTTTAATCACTAGGCTGGGGATAACAACAGGTTGGCCAATTTTCAGATTTGCATAGTCATTAGAAGCTTGGTTGGCTTTAGGCTCAGGCTCTTCAAGAATAGATTTCTTGAAGGACTCTTTCCTCACTGGTTCAATCAGAGGCATGGGTATTTTTGACTTTTGACTTTCTGATTGAAAACTGAAGGAAGAAGGGGACCTATCAAGGCCTCTTACCTCGATGGCTGGAACTTTGAGGATGATGGGATCTACTGCTGGTTGCTTCTACTGATAAGCTTGTTGTTCTGCAGGGACAACAAAATCATGAGCAGGGCCTTTGGATAATGACTTCTCATAAGCAGCCCTGGTTAAGAAAGGGGCACTGCCCTTGTCTTCCTTACCATGGACCTCATCCTCTTCTTCATATTGCTCTTCTTCCATGACTATATTCTGAAAAAGGGTTTTCACCCTTTGGTCTTCATTGGCATCTTTGTTTCTTCGCAAAATATGCAACTGCTCCTTTGCTCCTTTATATGGATTTGGATTTGGATTTGTAAAGGTATAAGGAGCTTGTCCTTCCCCTGAATGTTGCTCCACCCTTAATTTGGAAACTTCAGAGGCTAATGACTCTATCATCCTGGCCATTTTATCGATCTTGAGATCTGAGGATGATGAGGACTCCCCCCTCTGTCTTCCTCTATCAACATCACCTTTGAGCCTTTCTACAGCCATGATGTTTAATTCTACTTCCAAGGCTGCATCTTGCATATCAGCCAAAGAAGCATATCTTCTCTCCCTCAATAGTAAACAGGAATGAGAATTGAAGGCATTGGCATAGGTGAGCTTAGCAGAGGTAGGGGTGGGTTTCTCTTCAGCTGGTATCCTGTTGTACATGCAGTTAAATCTCTTATTGAAATCGGACAGCAGCTCACCATTTTCCCTCTACAAGTTCCCAAATTCAGTAAGGTAGAAGAGCAGATCTTTCTTATCCCCCCAATGCTTTAAAAACACATCATCTAATGCTTCAATGTCTGCTTTAGACCTAGGGGCCAATTCTCTGAACCATTTTCTAGCTTCACCATCAAGGCTCTGGACAAACACTCTCATCCACACATCATCTTCATTGATATCTAGATTATCAGCATAGCGATAAAAGGACTCAAGGTGTTCTTCAGTTGTTACTCCCTCTGTACCAGTGAACTTAGGCATGTATTTCTGATACTCTCCTACAGACATGGCATTCAAAGGGACAGGTAAGACCAAGGGTCCATACCTAGCAGCTATGATTCTTTCCATAATTGTGGGTGCTTGCTGGCCTGCCATGGCTGGGATAGGTGGAAAGATACTGGCAGATTGATTGGTAGGGAGCAGTGAAATAGATGACAGAGACAAAGGAATATGATGGATAGTATGGGAGGCTTTCTTTGGACTGAGATCCAAAGGGGAACTAAATGAAGAAGGAGCTTTATGAATCTTTGGAGGTATTTGTTCACTAACAATGCTAGGCTCTATATCTTCAAAATGTACATCCTTAGTTATAACCTTCTCTTGCAGAGATACATAAGATTTCTTGGGCTTACCTGATCCTAATGCTCCTTTTTGTGATGTTTTCTTCCGCTTGACAATCTTCTCAGGGTTAGGCACTAGGTCAGCTGGTGATTTCTGAGGATTTCTCCGGGTATGCCTCACAAACTGAGCCAGAACTGTAATGTGGAGTCGCCACTAGGTTGGTCCTCCAGTAGAGTCGCCAGATAGATGATTACAACAAGAAATATGCCCAGACTTTGTCTATCATCAAAGCTGGAACTGTGTCATTCTCCCAGGGAAGCTGAGATTCAATCTCCTCTCCCCGGCAATGACGCCAATTAATGTTATCACCCTAAGAAACTCTCCTAGGTTGTAGATCAAAGATGCTCGGGAACATTACAAATTCAACTTATTGTTGCAAATGGATGAATGGAAGGAATGATGCTTGTTCAAGCCAGATAACCACTCCTACTTTGCTTGACTCCAAACATGCGTGAACACCCCCAGACTACAAGGCTTTAGACCACCAATTACTCATGGTTTAAGGATTGGGTGAATATGGAGAATACTGACCACACTAGTAGATGCACAGGACCCTGTGATGGCCGGCTGCAACCAGTAAAGAAGTCTACAAATCTAATTCCCTAATGCACAGACAGGATGACAGCTCTCTGGCACTAATGGAGAAGAAACCTGAATAACTCATTCACTAATACATACAAGATTTTAACACAGAGGTAGGATGACAACTACTCTAATGCTAAACATCAAGAGTTCATAAATGCAGCATATCAAGCACAGCTTGGAAAAGAAGATAAATGGAAAGTGAGAAATTAACAGCAAAAGAAGATTGTATTAGCTGAAAATGAAGACGAGACACTGCAAGTATTAAAGTAGTTACAGTCTCCAGAAGTTGAACCTTACATCACAACGACAACCATCAACCCTAATTACATCTTGTTTCTCGGTATATATATAGTTTCATTACAAAGGCACTCGGCCATTCTAGGTATGGGGGGGTCATAAGTGACCACCAATGGCATTTAGTTTCCTAATGGAGCTTCTGAGTGCGATTGCTTGCTGCAGTGGACGAATCTAATCTTTACATGTACTCTGTTTTCCTCTCAGGTGGCTAGAGTGTGATATGGGGCGAAGTTTCATAACTGTTAAATGCAGTCACCTGCTCGGGCTCTGTCATTTTCCTTCTCGGCCATACTACTTGTTGAATGTGGTTGTTGAGGAGCAATTGCAACTAGTACTAGTGAGCCGATCACTTTCGTCATTCAGGTGCATGGAACAGTTAAGAGACGCAGACTGCATAGCAGGTGGACGAGTAGGAGGAAGGAGAAGGGTCAGCCGTCGGATAAGGAGGATAGACGGTAGAGATGACTTGGCGGGGGATATCGGAAGAAGCAGGAGCGAAACAAGCGTGGGCCGTTGGATCTTAGCGGAATTGATCCAACGGTGGTCGGGCGAGGAAGGTGCGCGACAGTTATCGGGCGAGGACAGAGGATTAAGCGGTAAGCAGTCTCGATCGCACCGCCTTTGGGCATTAGGCGGTAAAATGGTGAGGCGTGCAATTCCATTCAACGCGTGACACGTAGCGATGGAGGAGAGAGAAAAACCACTCTCCATTGTGCACTAACGTGCCATCGCTTTGTGGGCACGACCTGAGCGAAGGCTATTCGATCTTGACGGAACTGATCAGAAGGCGGAGGAGTGATCGGGAAAGTCGCTTTATCGGGTGCGACGGGAGTCGTCGGATTGGGTTTTTGGTAGTTTTGGGCATTTTTGTATAGCAATGTGCGATTGCAATCAGATCGCATCGGCAGAAGCCAAGGGGTGAGGCCTTTATACACACATGGATGCGATTTGTGATAGTGATTAAACCCAGATCCAATAAAGGAAAAAATCGTTTTTAGGACTGATGAAGGGAGAATGAGCGATGCAAGGGAAGGAGAAAATTACTGTTGTGAGTCTCTTTTGAGCGTGACCAAGGACCAAGCCCACTTCCGACCTTTAGAACTCAAAAATATGTAGCAGAGCTAACACAACGTAGCTTTCATGCAATACCGAATTATGCTTAAGTATAGTAGATGCGTTTATGATTGCTCTGGACAACATATCTACAACTTTATTGTGTATGCCCTTTTTATATCTTATGACAAGATGAAACTATTGTAGAAAACCCGTCCAACTATAGTGTCTTGATTGTTGCAACTTAGTTTGTGAGTGTAAATATTGAAGTGGTTGATGATCAATATGTATAACTGTCTCTTTGCCCATTAGATAATGTTTCCACTTTTTCACACTCTATACTAATGCATACAATTCCTTATCATATGTGGGATAATTAACTACTGTAGAATTAAATGTCTCATAATGATAACATATGGGTTTACCGTGTTGTATCAACACTACTCCCATGGCATAGTCACTGGCATCTATTTCAATCTCAAATGGTCTTTGAAGATCAGGCAGTGCTAGTACTAGTGTTGTACTAATCTTTTCTTTTAAGGTGTCGAAGGCTTTCTGTTGTTTGACTCCCCATTGAAACACCTTATTCAATCCTATTAAAGCATGTAAGGGAGCTGCAATTAAGGAAAAGTTAGCAATAAACTTTCTCCAATATTGTGCTGCTCCTAGGAAGCTTCTAACTTCCGTAGCAAATTTGGGTTTAGGCTAGTTTACAATGACTGCAACCTTAGAGGGTTCTATCTTCAATTCACCACCCCTACAATATGACCCAAATAATTCAAAGATGTTTTGCCAAATTCACATTTTGATAGCTTAACATAGAGATTCTCTCTTTTCAAAACATCTAGAGTCTGCTTGACATGCTATAAATTTTCTTCCCATATTTTACTAAATATAAGAATGTCATCTAAATATACAATGACAAAATCATCAATAAAAGGCATGAGTACATCATTCATTACTCTCATGAAAGTAGTAGGACCATTAGTTAATCCAAAAGGCATAACTAACCACTCATACAATCCTTGCTTTGTTTTGAAAGCAGTCTTCCATGCATCTTGCTCTGCAACCTTGACCTAATGGTAGCCACTATGCAAGTCCAACTTGGAAAATTAAACAGCTTCTTTCAACTGGTCTAATAGATCATCTATGCGAGGAAGGGGATAACGATATTTAATCGTTATATGCGAGGAAGGAGATAACAATATTTGATCGTTGTCTTATTCAGTGCTCGGTAAGCAATGCACATTCTCCATGAGCCATCTTTCTTTCTCACCAAGACCATTGGAGACCCACATGGTGAAGTGCTAGGTATTTGAACCCTTTCTCGAGCAGCTCCTGGACCAGTGTCTTGATTTCGACATTCTCTAAAGCTGACAACCTATACATTCTGATGTTAGGCAATGGAGCATCTTGCTGCAAATTAATATCATGTACTATTTTATTTTGGGGTGGCAAATTTTTAGGTTCTTGAAATAGTATATCATATTCTGAAACAACTTTTTCTAAATCAGCTTGTTGTTTAGCATTACAGCCCTCAAATATATTGGTTTTATCAGGTTTCTTTTCCTTTACAACCATCAGTAAAAATTGTTTGCATGAATTTACAAATTCTTTTCATCTGCCCTGAGTTTATGAGAGTATAATTATTCTTGAGTTTATGAGCTCTTACAATATATTTGATTCCACCTTTAACGAGTTGATACTTGTTCTCAGCTCTATAGAAAATGGCTTTCCTATCATACAAGTAAGGACTTCCTAAAACAATTTCACATATATCCAAAGGAACTATATCTAGCTCAACCTCATCTACAAATGTTGACCCAAAAGAAAACTTAAGTTTACATTGTCTAGTCACTTGTAGCTTTTCTTTATCACATAACCAACCTAATGGATATGGCTTCTCCTAAGGTGTGGTTAGTAATCCCAGCTTCTTTACAATTGCTTCAGAAATTAAATTTACTTATGAGCCACTATCAAACAAAGTATCAATCTTTTGATGCTTGGAAATAACTCGAATATGAAAAAGCTCATGCCTTTTCCTCTCACTTTCTTCATTATCAGTAGATTGTGCAGAATTACTAGTAAATGCTTCAGAATTTTTACCTTTTATACCTGTGGTTGCGATTGTTGTTTCATCCCCTGAGTCTGACCCCAAATCTTTTTGAATAGCTACAGCAGTCTTCTTCTTTTTTCCATTGAACTTCTTGGGTCTCAGCTCTGAATGCAAAATCCAGCAGTGTTCACCATCATGCCCATCCTTCTTGCAGTGAGTGCACGAAGGTTTGGTATTTTGTATAGTATTTGTCTTCCTCCCTTTCCATTTTTGTTTTCTCTTTTCCTTGTTTCTTGCTTGCAGTGGGTTTTGATGATCCCCCAACTTTTGGGTTCACATTCTTCCCTCTAGCCTCTAGATGTGTAGCTTGAACAGATACCTCATCTATGCAAGTGGGATTAAACATGAGAATGGTGTGCTTTAAATAGCTGTGTAGACCACCTATATACTTCAACAGAGTTTCAGGTGAGTCTAAAGAAATTCCTAGAATCAAAGATATTTTTCTAAATTCTTGAGTGTAGCCTTGTACACTTTTCCCTTTTAATTGGCGAAGAGTTTGCCAGCTTATCATGGCTTGCTGCATATAAGCTAGTGGATAGAATTGCTTTTTAATTGCAGAAACAAATTCACTCCTGACAAAAAAAAAATTACCATGCTTCTTTAGGTCAGCTTGTGTCCTGCCTTCCCACCATACCAAGGTAATGCCTCCAAGGCGTAGGCTAGCTAGTTTAATCTTACTTTTGTCTGAATCAATGCTCTGCACCCTACAGTACACATCAATCTGTCTAATCCAATTATCCAACTTCTCTGCATTCAACTCTCCATCATATATCGACAAATCAAATTTAACATCTAATTTAATCAAAGATGTTTTCTTTTTATTTTTAGGGCTATTAGGAGGTGTGGGAATATTTTCTTCTTTCCCTATGCCTTTAGAATGGTCATGGAGGAGAGATTATTCTACTCCTTTATCTTGTTTGGAGTTTGATGAATCTTCATCTCTACCTTTCTTAAATTCTCTATACATTTCCTCTACCATGGCTCTCATGGTCATAAAACTATCCATAAACTGGGAGTCTGATTCCAAAGAACTTTCTTCTGCCATTTTCCTCTTAGGGTAGACTCTTCCAATCTCTGGTTTAGTTTCAACTAATTCTCCTTCTCCTAATTTGAGCTTTATCCTAGTTAGCATTCAACAACAAAATCCAGCACAAGCTTGTTTAACCTTAGTAACCTAGAGCTATGATACCACTTGATATGAAATTGATCTAAGACAAATAGTTAAAGTATTACAGACTCATGTGCATGGATGTGTCTATGTTATTTTATGCAACGGATCAATAAGATTGTGAAATACACAGACACTGAAGTAGTTAAAGAAAACACAACAAGCAAACATATAAACACAACAAGTTTAATAAGGATTTCACCCAATACTGTTGGGCTACGTCTCTTGGTCCCGCCTTCAGTGGTGGCCTCTCTATTATGTTTTCAAAGTAGAGTTTTTACAACAATGAGCTCTAGCGACACAAATGTAAACAGTGATAGGACTCGACTGTGATTGCACATGGACACTGAGTGACACAACATAGACCATCCAAAATTCATAAGACATACTTTTCTTAATGCAACAACCTTCGTGACAAGAGTGTGTGAGGTGAGTGTGAAACATATCTATGTAATGAAAACAACTCCTACGCACAAGATTTCCCTTGAAGCGAAACAACATCCCCTTTTCATGACAAACAACAATCCTTCTACCGAAGATGACACATGTTGCATAAACATGTGAACATGAACAACTCTTAAGATCAAGGAGGGGAGCTTGAAATCATCAGCTTACCAACAAGTGCCCAAGGATGATCGATCGTAGGATCCAAGGTATGCTCTGAAATTTGCATGGGAGCGAAAATTTTGGAGGGTGGTTGTAGCCACTACAACATTGGTGACACATTGGTACAACTCCAGCTCTTTGTATAGACCTTGTTTCGTGAAAAGCAAGTCTAACCTTTCCGAAAGTATTGTTCGATTCTTTGATCATGGTGGCTTCCGCACTATTTGTGTGAAATACATAGTCCCTGCCATTCTCTTAATCGGTCAGCACACATTCAAAGCCAAGTCAACTTAGTTGTTTCGATTGGGGATGAGGGGTATATTGATGCACAAGTAATATAATTGTCAGAGTTTAAATTTCATCTCTGGTGTTGCTCCGTTGCCAGCAGGCCTAGACAGTACCCCGTTGGAGTCACACAGGAACACAAGCATCGCTTCCATGCCAGTGATCCTAATCAGTACCCCAGTGGAGTTACTTGTATCACCGCTTGGTGCAAGAATCCTTTCTCTTCTTTCACCTTATTCATTTTTCATTTATTTTTTTCAAAGAACTATGCATAAGCACTTATTTATTTCAGAGGTGGAAGAGGGATCCCAATTTATTAAGAGCAGATGAGGTTGTTCCCTCAAAGAAGTATGTTATATATACCTCTGACATACTTGTTAAGGTTTTTCCCCTCACCTTACTCTACATGACTGAGATGACAAGGGTTAACCCAAAAGAACCGATTAGAGTGGGCATACTAGTTAACAGTGCAAGCATTGTGTTTTCTCCAAGACTCACTCTGAACAGAATATATTTTCCATCAAGGCATCATTGACTGAAGATAACAAGCTATTCATAAAGAGAGAGGACAACAAATAAGTAGATTCTTATAGTTATACAAGTCCTCTTAGATCTTCCAAGCTTGTCTCGAGAGCCAAACATGGTTTCGTGTGAGGCTAACCTACAGATACAAGTAAGCAAAGAAAGCAAATAGAAAAAAAGTTGAAGTAAAGAAAAAATGAACAAGTAAGAAAATCAAGCAAGCAAGCAAACCAAACCAAGTAAGAAAGAAAACGAACATGCAAACCAGACAGCAACAGGAAGCAAGAAAGAAAACACTACTCCTACTCCTACTCTAAACAATGCATGGGCCTACTCACGTGAAATGATCTTTCCAATGCAACCACCGGCACATTGGCTGGCCCATGTTGGCGAAGGCTTGGTAGAAAATAAAGACATGTATGTAAACCAATGAAAAATAAATATTTAACAATGAAAACCAACACATGCTAAGTTTAAACATGTTGACAGAAAAGAAACGAGTGAAAGCGCAAGAAAAGCATTCTACAAACTTGACATGACGTTGTGATATACTGCATGCAGATGATAAGAATGCATACTCTTTTGACTGTGATGGACAAGCAAACATGAGAAAGAGAGATAACGTACGCTTTGCAAGTGTGCTTGTTGTATATGATTCCTCCTATGCATAAGTGATCGGATCATGTGATTCAGACAAAGGAAGCAAAATTTCTGTGTTGGATTGATCTTTAGTGCATACAGATGAGTGATGAGGAGCCTTGGGTGTTTCACAGATTTTCTAATCTAAAGTGGAACTAACCTCGGGATAGCAAGGGCATGACATAACCATCATCTCAGGCTAAAGTGCGCCGACAGCCTACAGGGTTTCCACTTCGTCAATAGATAGATTACCAAAGACCAGTGTCTTAGAAAGATTAACAATGAGTGAATCAACATCGTGATCAAATGAAGAAGTACAGAGGTTGTAGAGCCTCCAAAATGTATTCAAAATATCATCCATTTTTACCTTTATCACCACCATTTCACTCACATGTCGCAACTCCATGACCATATAACCTTTCATTAGCCTCCATTTTCATAACTATATGGGTTTCATTTTTGTTTTCCAAAAGTTAATGATTCCTAGTATTATAAGTGAACTTAAATGGTTAAAACTTAGAAAAATGGCATATACTTGCTAATACTTAAAAGTGGCTTGAGTTTCATGACATGTGTAGGTCATTTGGAAGCTTCCAAGGCACCCTTATGTGGCCTCCAATGCTCAAATTCGAATTCCCTTCAAGATATCGAAGAAGAATTGGATAAAGGTCAAAGAGGATATGTGTCTCATCAATACCTATTTGAGTTGTAACTCTATGAGATTTTCTAGGGATCTAGGGAGAGAATAATGAACCTCCATTAATGAGGTAGCTTATTATATTTTTGTATAAATAGGAGAGCCTTCTCCTTTCAAAGGCATGCGTAAAGTTGGGGAAATGCTCATGTTTTGAATATAGAATTTGGATTTGGCACCAGACTCATGGGTGATGTTTACTTTGATTTGGTTATGCTTGCATTTGGAGCCTCGCAACTTTCCATCTCTCATGCTTTTGGATTGGCCACCTACAATGTGTGAGATTTATTGCTCTTCATAGATTAAGATTTATTTCTTTCATATATTTTCCTGTGTGAGATGTTAAGAGTGATTGTTTTTATTTTCTTTCTACCTAGAAGTTAAGAGCAAATGTTTTTATTTGCTTTCATATCTTTTCCTGTGTGAGAGGTTAAGAGTGATTGTTTCTATTTGCTTTCTACCTAGAGGTTAAGAGCGATCGTTTTTATTTGCTTTCTACCTAGAAGTTAAGAGCAATTGTTTTTATTTGCTTTCATATCTTTTCATGTGTGAGAGGTTAAGAATGATTGTTTTTGCTTTCATTTCTGAAAGAGTGGTATGCTTTTCAATTCCTGCAAGATTTAAAGATTAAGATTTCAATTCCACGCATTATACTATAATTGTACTATAATTTCTTTGGAGTTGATTTTTGAATTAGAATAGTTGAATTTGATTTGTAATTATTTGGTTTCGTAGTTAGATTGATCTAAATTAAAAGTTAATTTCTAGCATATACAGTGCATGCACGCTTCGCAAGTTTTACGAAACCCCCGAGTTGACAATTAAATGATAGGTAATTAATTTGCCTCAACAGAGGTCACGACAACCATGACCAGAAACTTCGACATGTTTTTTGGCATCCTCATGATTTGATGAATCATGCAGAGGGGTGAATGAGAAACAAGGATGTTCACCCTCTTTGTTTTCAAAAATGACAGATGACAGATGGGACAGGTTTTCAGAGGAAGATGTGTCTTCTCCGCAATATAATGGTAGGCTAACATCTGGTGTGTCCTATGAATGATTCGGAAGTAGAAACATATGGAGATGAGTTTTCACAAGGAAAATCAAAAGTTCCAAAATCACAGAGATGTCAGGATAGAGAGGATGAGGCACGGATGGAAGGGAGTCATCCTTCACTGTGGTTTCTTCTTTAGATTCCCGCACACACTCATCATGAATGATACTGCAGGTTGGCTGCACAACACCATCTTTGTCGACAACCTGATCCTTGTACGCAACACATTTGGAGTCTGGAACAGAAGAACACAAGACAGTACAATCTGGAGGATTAATGGAACGTGGGGACAGAGGTTGAGGGAATAAATCCTTGTGACAACTAGCGAGCTTGCAAGCCAAATATGTGCAGACATTGAGAGAAGGTGGGGTGGGAGGATGTGACAATTCAACAGATGTGTGCGCACCTTCTCCCACCTTGCACTATGGAGCTATAGTTGTTTGATGAGAAGAGGATAGACAGTCACTTGTGACAGTGACCTCGTTCGTCTTAGATTTGGAAGCTCTAACACTGAGTTATGTTGGGAGGAGTTTGAATGATTCTAAGAATTGCAGATTTTTGGATATGTAAATAAGATACTTAAATATTCCATTGATAAATTCCTAATCAATTTCATCTTCAGGAAAACGGTATGCAACATTACAAAAGCATGTACGAAATTTCTCAACGTATTCATCAGGTGCTTTCCATAATTCCAAAATTTATTTATTAGGTGCTTTACAGTCAAAATGATGGAAAGCACGGTCTATCTCTATAATCAACTAAGTGAGAGAGTGAATATAGTTCTCGGGCAGCGTGGCACACCATAGCAGTGGGTTCTCTCGAAGTGTGTGTACGAACAATGAGCAGGTCATGTAATCTTCATGGATTTTGTACTTGTGACATATAATTGTAAAGGCCATTCTATGTTCAAGCCAGGCCATTCCGCCTTCACCTTCATATGTGTATTGTGACAAGATATTCCAAAGCTTCTTCGATATTTCAAAGTCGTTCCCATAAAAAATACGCTTCGGAAGAGAAATTATGTGTTTAGTCATGATAAGTATGTGGAGATTCAAAATAGATTGTGAGGAATCAGCTTGTCATCTAGCCCTCTTTCTAGCACCAAAAATGTTGACAGTGCTGGACCCGCCAACATTCAGGGGATCTCCCAAATATGAAGTCCCAACTAGACCTCACATCGTTTGGTGTAGGAGTCTCATCCAGTATGATGGCCCGATTGCCATTCACTTAAATATATGACTTAGTTCTTGCTTGTCAGCACATGAGAGTCATTTAGTTAGTCTTCAAACTGTGAGGTTCGTGTTCCTGGTGAGTGCTAAGTGTAACTTGTGTCTAAGTTATTTCATTGTAGAGGGAGAGGGTGAGGGTGAGTCTCAAGTCGAAAGGGAATAGTCCCAACTCTGTTAGAGACACACAACACAACAAGACATGTGCAACTTCCAGCGGGGTAGTCCACATGGATGCAGTAGTCACAAACACAAAGTGAACAGATATCACGTACAACACCCAGCAGAATAGTCCACATGAGTGCAATAGTGGTTATAACAAGTTTACGAGAATGAATCTGTCAAGTGTTCGGTGGAATAGTCCACACAGGCGAGAAAGCGTTAACAACCGATACAACACATTTCCAACAGCATATGTACTAAAACAACCGAAATAGTTCAACTGTATTAATACAAGTTAAAGCAACATGCATTACAAGCATCTAAAGACTAATCTTACAAATGAATATAATACATGTGTGAAAATGTGTTGACCTGTTGACAGGCTTCTTAATTAAGCAAAATTTCTAGGACACATCCATACACCATTACATCAATAACCCTGATAGTGGGGCGTTGGAGCCACTGCTCGCTCCTCAGAGAAAATATTATAGACTCTCAATGCTATGTGGCAGGAGCCAAGGTGAAAAGTCTTTTTCATGTACAAATGAGGGGTATATATAGCCAAGGGTGAAACTAACCCTTGTGATTGTTTGACTTCCATCATTATTGTTCGACTTACATGACTCTTTGACTTCATTCGCGGGTCTCTTGGACTTCCATGTTACAAATTTATGACCCAAAGTAGTGATGTGGCCTAGGCAACTCATGACACAACTCGACATGACGTTGTAGGTATGCACATTTTGGTTGTGTTGTTTGTGTCAAGTTGTTGTGCTGTTGAGTGATGAGTGTGCCTGTGGTGTACCATAGCTTCACCTCCGCATGGCAGAGTGCGCGGAGTCTCCAAAGGTCTTGGTGTTTGCTTGATAGTTCATGCATGTGCATGTGTCTCCTTCGCTTGCTACTTGATATGCTCTGTGTGTTCATCCAACCGTGAGCAAGTATTATAGCATGTGCTCCTTGTACATCTCATTAGTCATCGCGTCATGTCTCATCCCTGTACCTATTTTTGCAATCACTCATGACGAGATGACATCAAATACAGAAATCCCCTAGTCTTCCATGATGTATCATCTTTCATTTCTGGGTGCGAGTGATCGGGAGATAGGACAAGGCTTTGAAACAGTGTAGAACATATGTCAGGCCAAGATGCTAGGCTCGGGGGCACTGTTGAGAAAAATTGCACAAAGGTCACTAAGAGGTTGGGATGAGCAGTTCGGAACAACAGTGACTGTTTGGTCTAAAATGCGGATGCAAAATAGAGTTTCATTTACTATCAATCCAGGTAAGTAAACTTCAAGGATCATCCAATATATATGGACTTAGGGACAAACTAAACTAAGCTAGGTGAAGAAATTCCAAAGCTCCCTTACAAGAGGTCTTTCATTGGGATCTCCAACACCTATTTAGTCATCTAACAAAATGAAACCTAAAGACATTGTGACAGGTGTAAGAAATATAAAAGCTCCCTTACGAGAGACTTTTCATTAATATTTCTAACATCTTAATCAACAAACTATTTAGACTGATCAAATTAAAGCAATTAAACCTAATTCTGATTGATTGCATGAAATATTAAAGCTCTCTTACAAGAGACTATTCATTTATATCTCAAGCATATAAATCAAAAACTTAAACTAATGAAATCAAACATTAAATAACAAATCAGATTCATTGAAGGAAACATTAATACTTTCTTACGAAAGGTCATTTGTTAATATTCCAAACATATGAACCTAATAATTTAATCTAATGAAATTCACAAACAAACATAAAATAGAAGACTACTAAAATAAAAGTGTACTTGCTAGGAAATGGGGATCCTTCCAATGATTCACAAGCACACCAAAAGAGAAGTCAAATGTAGAGGATCAAAGAAGCTCCGTTTTATTCATCATCAATTGCAAATTGTAATTACAACCATTACAATGATTCTCCAATCTAACTTCTCATTACCAACCTATAAGATACTAAGTTTACAAAATGAAGATTACAAATGAAGGAGATAACACTCCTATTTATACAAAAGCTATGTTAAAGCTATGTTAACAAACTCATAAATGTAAATCCACTATTCCCTCCTTTGACCCACATATTTCTCAACCAATGGTGACACATAACCCTATCCTCCATGATCTCCTCCATGAGGTCCATGATCTTCTCCATGAGGTCCATG